>CANTUR010001083.1:0-197007 GCA_947683625.1 Mallotus nudiflorus
ATATAGTGGGCTTTCGCACTTGGGCTTCAAATGGACGTTCGTGGCGGCATCGGTTGACCCACGGGGCCGATAATATATCAAATCGAAGCTGACTCAGAGGGCTATAACTGGGGGCTATAAAGGCTATCTATAGTAGTTTTACTTTGGGCCCAAAAACCTATGTTTAGGCCATGGATTTGATAGAGTGGGCTTGGGCACTTGGGTTTCAAATGGACATTCATGGCGGCATCGGTTGACCCATAATATATCAAATAGAAGCTGACTCAGAGGACTATAATATGGGCTATCAACGTTGTCTATAGCGGTTTGTCTTTGGGCCCAAAAACCTATCTTTAGGCCCAGAGATTTAATAGAGTGGGCTTTCACACTTGGGCTTCAAATTGACGTTCCTGGCAGCATCGGTTGACCCACGGGGGCCCATAATATATCAAATCGAAGCTGACTCAGAGGGCTATTATGCGGGCTATAAACGTCATCTATAGCGATTTGTCATTAAGCCCAGGAAACTATATTTAGGCCCATGATTTTGATAGAGTGGGGCTGGGCATTTGGACTTCAAGTGGACGTTCGTGGCGGCATTGGTTGACCCACGGGGCCCATAATATATCAAATAGAAATTGACTCAGAGGTCTATAATGCGGGCTATAAATGTCGTCTATAGCGGTTTGTCTTTGGGCCCAAAAACCTATTTTTATGCCCATGGATTTGATTGAGTGGGCTTTCGTACTTGGGTTTCAAATGGACGTTCATGGGCAGCATCGGCTGACCCACAGGGCCTATAATATATCACATAGAAGCTGACTCAAAGGGCTATAATGCGGGGCTATAAACATCATCTATAGCGGTTTGTCTTTGAGCCCAAAAACCTATGTTTAGGCCCATGGATTTGATAGAGTGGGCTTTCAGACTTGGGCTTCAAATTGACGTTCCTGGCAGCATCGGTTGACCCACAGGGCCCATAATATATCAAATCGAAGCTGACTCAGAGGCTATTATGCAGGCTATAAACATCATCTATAGCGATTTGTCATTAAGCCCAGGAACCTATATTTAGGCCCATGGTTTTAATAGAGTGGGGCTGGGCGTTTGGACTTTAAATGGACGTTCGTGGCGGTATTGGTTGACCCACGGGGCCCATAATATATCAAATAGAAATTGACTCAGAGGTCTATAATGCGGGCTATAAATGTCGTCTATAGTGGTTTGTCATTGGGCCCAAAAACCTATTTTATGCCCATGGATTTGATTGAGTGGGCTTTCGCACTTGGGTTTCAAATGGACGTTCATGGCAGCATCGGCTGACCCACAGGGCCTATAATATATCACATAGATTCTGACTCAAAGGGCTATAATGCGGGCTATAAACATCATCTATAACGGTTTGTCTTTGAGCCCAAAAACCTATGTTTAGGCCCATGGATTTGATAGAGTGGGCTTTCGCACTTGGGCTTCAAATGGACGTTAGTGGTGGCTTCGATTGACCCACGGGGCCCATAATATATCAAATCGAAGCTGACTCAGAGGGCTATTATGCGGGGCTATAAACGTCATCTATAGCGATTTGTCATTAAGCTCAGGAACCTATATTTAGGCCCATGGTTTTGATAGAGTGGGGGCTGGGCATTTGGACTTCAAATGGACGTTCGTCGGCGGCATTGGTTGACCCACGGGGCCCATAATATATCAAATAGAAATTGACTCAGAGGTCTATAATGCGGGCTATAAATGTCGTCTATAGCGGTTTGACCTTTGGGCCCAAAAACCTATTTTTATGCCCATGGATTTGATTGAGTGGGCTTTCGCACTTGGTTTCAAATGGACGTTCGTGGCAGCATCGGCTGACCCACAAGGCCTATAATATATCACATAGAAGCTGACTCAAAGGGCTATAATGCGGGCTATAAACATCATCTATAACGGTTTATCTTTGAGCCCAAAAACCTATGTTTAGGCCCATGGATTTGATAGAGTGGGCTTTCGCACTTGGGCTTTCAATGGACGTTCGTGGTGGCTTCGGTTGACCCACGGGGCCCATAATGTAACAAATAGAAAGCTGACTCAGAGGGCTATTGTACGGGCTATAAACATCGTCTATAGCAGTTTGTCTTTGGGCCCAAAAACCTATGTTTAGGCCCATGGATTTGATAGAGTGGGCTTTCGCACTTGGGCTTTAAATGGACGTTCGTGGTGGCTTCGGTTGACCCACGGGGCCCATAATGTAACAAATAGAAGCTGACTCAGAGGGCTATTGTACGGGCTATAAACATCGTCTATAGCAGTTTGTCTTTGGGCCCAAAAACCTATTGTTTAGGCCCATGGATTTGATAGAGTAGGCTTTCGCACTTGGGCTTCGAATGGACGTTCGTGGCGACATCGGTTGACCCACGGGGCTCATAATATATCAAACCGAAGCTGACTCAGAGGGCTATAATGCGGGCTATAAAGGCCATCTATAGCGGTTTTTCTTTGGGACCAGAAACCTATGTTTAGGCCATGGATTTGATAGATTGGGCTTTCGCACTTGGGCTTCAAATGGACGTTCGTGGCGGCATCGGTTGACCCACGGGGCGCATAATATATCAAATAGAAGCTGATTCAAAGGGCTATAATGTGGGCTATAAACATTGTCTATAGCGATTTGTCCACGGGCCCAAAAACCTATGTTTAGCCCTATGGATTTGATAGGGTGGGCTTTCGTACTTGGGCTTCAAATGGACGTTCGTGGCGGCATCGATTGACTCATGGGGCTGATAATATATCAAATCGAAGCTAACTCAGAGGGCTATAATAAAGGCTATTAATGTTGTCTATAGCGGTTTGTCTTTAGGCCCAAAGACCTATGTTTAGGCCCATGGATTTGATATAGTGGGCTTTCACACTTAGGCTTCAAATGGAAGTTCGTGGCGGTATCGGTTGACCCCACGGGGCCGATAATATATCAAATCGAAGCTGACTCAGAGGGCTATAATGGGGGCTATAAAGGCTATCTATAGCAGTTTTACTTTGGGCCCAAAAACCTATGTTTAGGCCCATGGATTTGATAGAGTGGGCTTGGGCACTTGGGTTTCAAATGGACATTCATGGCGGCATCGGTTGACCCATAATATATCAAATAGAAGCTGACTCAGAGGACTATAATACGGGCTATTAACGTTGTCTATAGCGATTTGTCTTTGGGCCAAAAACCTGTCTTTAGGCCCAAAGATTTAATAGAGTGGGCTTTCACACTTGGGCTTCAAATTGACGTTCGTGGCAGCATCGGTTGACCCACGAGGCCCATAATATATCAAATCAAAGCTGACTCAGAGGGCTATTATGCGGGCTATAAACGTCATCTATAGCGATTTGTCATTAAGCCCAGGAACCTATATTTAGGCCCATGGTTTTGATAGAGTGGGGTTCGGCACTTGGGCTTCAAATGGACGTTCGTGGCGACATCGGTTGACCCACGGGGGCCAAAATATATCAAATAAAAACTGACTCAGAGGTCTATAATGCGGGCTATAAATGTCATCTATAGCGGTTTGTCTTTGGGCCCAAAAACCTATGTTTATGCCCATGGATTTGATAGAGTGGGCTTTCGCACTTGGGTTTCAAATGGACATTCGTGGTGGCATCGGCTGACCCACAGGGCCTATAATATATCACATAGAAGCTGACTCAAAGGGCTATAATGTAGGCTATAAACATCATCTACAACGGTTTGTCTTTGAGCCCAAAAACCTATGTTTAGGCCCATGGATTTGATAGAGTAGGCTTTCGCACTTGGGCTTCAAATGGACGTTCGTGGTGGCTTCGGTTGACCCACGGGGCCCATAATATATCAAATAGAAGCTGACTCAGAGGGCTATTGTACGGGCTATAAACATCGTCTATAGCAGTTTGTCTTTGGGCCCAAAAACCTGTGTTTAGGCCCATGGATTTGATAGAGTGGGCTTTCACACTTGGGCTTCGAATGGACGTTCGTGGCAGCATCGGTTGACCCACAGGGCCCGTAATATATCAAACTGAGGCTGACTCAGAGGGCTATAATGCGGGCTATAAAGGCCATCTATAGCGGTTTTTCTTTAGGACCAGAAACCTATGTTTAGGCCCATGGATTTGATAGATTGGGCTTTCGCACTTGGGCTTCAAATTGACGTTCATGGCGACATCAGTTTACCCATGGGGCCCATAATATATCAAATCAAAGCTGACTCAGAGGGCTATTATATGAGCTATAAACATTGTCTATAGCAGTTTGTCTTTGGGCCCAAAAATCTGTGTTAGGCCCATGGATTTAATAGAGTGGGCTTTTGTACTTGGGCTTCAAATGGACGTTCGTTGCGGCATCGGTTGACCCACGGGGCCCATATTATGTCAAATCGAAGCTAACTCAGAGGGCTATTATATGGGCTATAAACGTCATCTATAGCGATTTGTCTTTGGGCCCAAAAACCTATGTTTAGGCCCATGGATTTGATAGAGTGGGTTTGGGTATTTTGGCTTCGAATGGACATTCGTGGTGGCATTCGTTGACCCACAGGGCCCATAATATATCAAATAGAAGCTGATTCAGAGGGCTATAATACGGGCTATAAATGTCATCTATAGCGATTTGTCTTGGGCCTAAAAACTTATGTTTAGGCCCATGGATTTGATAGAGTGGGCTTTCGCACTTGGGCTTCAAATGGACGTTCGTGGCGGCATCGGTTAACCCATGGGGCCCATAATATATCAAATCAAAGTTGACTTAGAGGGCTATAATAGGATCTATTAATGTTGTGTATAACGGTTTATCTTTGGGCCCAAAAACCTATGTTTAAGCCCATGGATTTGATAGAGTGTGCTTTCGCACTTGGGCTTCAAATGGATGTTCGTGGCGGCATCGGTTGACCCACGGAGCCTAAAACATATAAATCGAAGCTGACTCAGAGGGCTATCATGCGGGCTATAAAGTCCATCTATAGCAGTTTTTCTTTGGGCCCAAAAACCTATGTTTAGGACCACGGATTTGATAGAGTGGGCTTTCGCACTTGGGCTTCAAATGGACGTTCATCGGTGGAATCGGTCAACCCACGGGGCCTATAATATATCATATAGAAGCTAACTCAGAGGGCTATAATTTGGCTATAAACGTCGTCTATAGCGATTTGTCTTTGGGCCCAAAAACCTATGTTTTAGGCCCATCAATTTGATAGATTGGGCTTTCGCACTTGGGCTTCAAATGGACGTTCGTGGCGGCTTCGGTTGTCCCACGATGCCCATAATATATCAAATCAAAGCTAATTCAGAGGGTTATTATGCGGGCTATAAACTTCATCTATAGCGGTTTGTCTTTGGGCCCAAAAACGAATGTTTAGGCCCATGGATTTGATAGAGTGGGCTTGGGCACTTAGGCTTCAAATGGACGTTCATGACGGCATCGGTTGATCCACGGGGCCCATAATATATGAAATTGAAGCTGACTCAGAGGGCTATAATGCGGGCTATAAACGTCACCTATAGCGGTTTGCCTTTGGGCCCAAAAACCTATGTTTAGGCCCATGGATTTGATAGAGTGGGCTTTCACACTTGGGCTTCAAATGGACGTTTGTGGCGGCATCGGTTGTCCCATGATGCCCATAATATATGAAATAGAAGCTAACTCATAGGGCTATAATCTGGGCTGTAAACATCATCTATAGCAGTTTGTCTTTTGGCCCAAAAACTTGTGTTTAGGCCCATAGATTTGATAGAGTGGGCTTTCGCGCTTAGCCTTCAAATGGACGTTCATGGCGGCATCGGCTGACCCACAGGGCCCATAATATATCAAATAGAAGCTGACTCAAAGGGCTAATATGCAAGCTATAAACATCGTCCATAGCGGTTTGTCTTTAGGCCCAAAAACCTATGTTTAGGCCCATGGATTTGATAGAGTGGGCTTGGGCACTTGGGCTTCAAATGGATGTTAGTGGCAGCATCGGTTGACCGACGGGGCCCATAATATATCAAATCAAAGCTAAATCAGAGGGCTATTATAAGAGCTATACTTTGCCTATAGCAATTTGTCTTTGGGCCCAAAAACCTGAGTTAAGGCCCACAGATTTGATAGAGTGGGCTTGGGCAGTTGGGCTTCAAATGGACATTCGTGGCAGCATCGGTTGACCCACGGGGCCCATAATATATCAAATCAAAGCTGACTCAGATGGGCCTATAATGGGGGCTATAAACTGCATCTATAGTAGCTTGTCCTCAGGCCCAAAAACCTATGTTTTCAGGCCTAAATACCTTTGTTTTGGCCCATGGATTTGATAGTGGCCTTGGGCACTTGGGCTTCAAATGGATGTTCATGGCAGCATCGGTTGACCCACGGGGCCCATAATATATAAAATCGAAGCTGACTCAGAGGGCTATTATGTGGGTAATAAATGTCATCTATAACGGTTTGTCTTTGGGCCCAAAAACCTATGTTTAGGCCCATGGATTTGATAGAGTGGGCTTGGGCACTTGGGCTTCAAATGGACGTTTGTGGCGTCATCGGTTGACCCACGGGGCCCATAATATATCAAATCGAAGCTGACTCAGAGGGCTATAATGCGGGCTATAAACGTTGTCTATAACAGCTTGTCTTTGGACCCAAAAACCTATGTTTAGGCCCATGGATTTGATAAAGTGGGCTTTCGCACTTGGGCTTCAAATGGACGTTCGTGGCGGCATCGGTTGACCCACGGGGCCCATAATTTATCAAATCTAAGCTGACTCAGAGGGCTATAATGGGGGCTATAAACTTTATCTATAGCGGCTTGTCCTCGAGCCCAAAAACCTATGTTTTTTGGCCCAAATACCTTTGTTTTGGCCCATGGATTTGATAGTGGGCTTGGGCACTTGGGCTTCAAATGGACATTCATGGCGGCATCGGCTGACCCACGGGGCCCATAATTTATTAAATCAAAGCTGACTCAGAGGACTATTATACGGGCAATGAACGTCGTCTATAGCAATTTGTCTTTTGGGCCCAAAAACCTGTGTTTAGGCCCATGGATTTGATAGAGTGGGCTTTCGCACTTGGGCTTCAAATGGATGTTCGTGGTGGCATCGGTTGACCCACAGGACCCATAATATATCAAATAGAAGCTAACTCAGAGGGCTATAATGCGGTTTAGAAATGTCATCTATAGTGATTTGTCTTGGGCCCAAAATCCTATGTTTAGGCCAATGGATTTGATAGAGGTGGCCTTCGCACTTGGGCTTCAAATGGATGTTCGTGGCGGCATTGGTTGACCCATGGGGCCCATAATATATCAAATCAAAGCAAACTCAGAGGGCTATAATGGGGGCTATACACTTCATCTATAGCGATTTGTCCTCAGGCCCAAAAACCTATGTTTTCAGGCCCAAATACCTTTGTTTCGGCCCACGAATTTGATAGTGGGCTTGGGCACTTGGGCTTCAAATGGACGTTCATGGCGGCATCGGCTAAACCACACGAGGCCCATAATATATCAAATTGAAGCTAACTCAGAGGGCTATTATACAGGCTATAAACGTCATCTATAGCGGTTTGTCTTTGGCCCAAAAACCTGAGTTAAGGCCCATGGAATTGATAGAGTGGGCTTGGGCACTTGGGCTTCAAATGGACGTTCGTGGCGGCATCGGTTGACCCATGGGGGCCCAGAATATATCAAATCGAAGCTGACTCAGAGGGCTATAATGGGGGCTATAAACTGCATCTATAGCAGCTTGTCCTTAGGCCCAAAAACCTATGTTTTTAGGCCCAAATACCTTTATTTTGGCCCATGGATTTGATAGTGGGCTTGGGCTTTTGGGCTTCAAATGGATGTTCATAGCAGCATCGGTTGACCCACGGGGCCCATAATATATCAAATCAAAGCTGACTCAGAGGGATATTATGCGGGCTATAAACGTTCTCTATAGCGGTTTGTCTTTGGGCCCAAAAACCTATGTTTAGGCCAATGGATTTGATAGAGTGGGCTTAGGCACTTGGACTTCAAATGGACGTTCGTGGCGGAATTGGTTGACCCACGGGGCCCATAATATATCAAATCGAAGCTGACTCAGAGGGGTGTAATGCGGGCTATAAACATCATCTTTAACAGCTTGTCTTTGGACCCAAAAACCTATGTTTAGGCCCGTGGATTTGATAGAGTGGGCTTTTGCACTTGGGCTTTAAATGGACATTCGTGGCGGCATCGGTTGACCCACGGGGCCCATAATCTATCAAATCGAAGCTGACTCAAAGGGCTATAATGGGGGCTATAAACATCATTTATAGCGGCTTGTCCTCAAGCCCAGAATCCTATGTTTTTTTGCCCAAATACCTTTGTTTTGGCCCATGGATTTGATAGTGGGCTTGGGCACTTGGGCTTCAAATGGACATTCATGGTGACATCGGCTGACCCACGGGACCCATAATTTTTTAAATTAAAGTTGACTCAGAGGGCTATTATACGGGCTATGAACGTTGTCTATAGCAATTTGTCTTTTGGGCCCAAAAACCTGTGTTTAGGCCCATGGATTTGATAGAGTGGGCTTTCATACTTGGGCTTCAATTGGATGTTCGTGGTGGCATCGGTTGACCCATAGGACCCATAATATATCAAATAGAAGCTGACTCAGAGGGCTATAATATGGGCTAGAAACGTCGTCTATAGCGGTTTGTCTTTGGGCCCAAAAACCTATGTTTAGGCCCATGGATTTGATAGAGGAGGCTTTCGCACTTGGGCTTCAAATGGACGATCGTGGCGGCATCGGTTGACCCACAGGGCCCATAATAAATCAAATCAAAGCAGACTCAGAGGGCTATAATAGGGGCTATACACTTCATCTAGAGCGATTTGTCCTCGGGCCCAAAAACCTATGTTTTCAGGCCCAAGTACCTTTGTTTCGGCCCACGGATTTGATAGTGGGCTTGGGCACTTGGGCTTCAAATGGACGTTTATGGCAACATCGGCTGAACCACAAGGCCCATAATATATCAAATTGAAGTTGACTCAGAGGGCTATTATACGGGCTATAAACGTCATCTATAACGATTTGTCTTTGGGCCCAAAAACCTGAGTTAAGGCCCATCGATTTGATAAAGTGGGCTTTCGCACTTGGGCTTCAAATGGATGTTCGTGGTAGCATCGGTTGACCCACGGGGCCTATAATATATCAAATCAAAGCTGACTCAAAAAGCTATTATGCGAGCTATAAACATCGTCTATAACAGTTCGTCTTTGGGCCCAAAACCTATGTTTAGGCCCATGGATTTGATAGAGTTGGCTTTCGCACTTGGACTTCAAATGGACGTTCATGGTGGCATCGGTTGACCCACGGGGCCCGTGATATATCAAATCGAAGCTGACTTAGAGGGCTATAATACGGGCAATAAAGGCCATCTATAGCAATTTTTATTTAGGCCCAAAAACCTATGTTTAGGCCCATGGATTTGATAGAGTGGGCTTAGGCACTTGGGCTTCAAATGGACGTTCGTGGCGGCATCGGTTGACCCACAGGGCCCATAATATATCAAATAGAAGATGACTCAGAGGGCTATAATGCGGGCTATAAATGTCATCTATAGTAGTTTGTCTTTGGGCCCAAAAACCTTTGTTTAGGCCCATGGATTTGATAGAGTGGGCCTTCGCACTTGGGCTTTAAATGGACGTTCGTGGCTGTATCGGCAGACCCACGGGGCCCATAATATATCAAATCAAAGAAAAATCAGAGGGCTATAATGGGGGCTATACACTTCATCTATATTGATTTGTCCTCGGCACCAAAAACCTATGTTTTCAGGCCTAAATACCTTTGTTTCGGGCCCACCGATTTGATAGTGGGCTTGGGCACTTGGGCTTCAAATGGACGTTCGTGGCGGCATCGGTTGAACCACGGGGCACATAATATATCAAATCAAAGCTGACTTAAAGGGATATTATGCGGGCTATAAACATCGTCTATAGTGGTTTGTCTTTGGGCCCAATAACCTATGTTTAGGCAGATGGATTTGAAAGAGTGGGCTTTCGCACTTGGGCTTCAAATGGACATTCGTGGCGGCATCGGTAGACCCACGGGGCCCATAATATATCAAATCAAAGCAGATTCAAAGGGCTATAATGGGGGCTATACACTTCATCTATAGCGATTTGTCCTCAGGAACAAAAACCTATGTTTTCAGGCCCAAATACCTTTGTTTCGGCCCATGGATTTGATAGTGGGCTTGGGCACTTGGGCTTCAAATGGACGTTTGTGGTGGCATCGGTTGACCCACTAGGCCCATTATATATCAAATCGAAGCTGACTCAGAGCGCTATTATACGGGCTATAAACGTTGTCTATAGCAGTTTGTCTTTGGGCCCAAAAACCTGTGTTTAGGCCCATGGAT
The DNA here is from genome assembly GCA_947683625.1 of Mallotus nudiflorus. Lineage (NCBI taxonomy): Eukaryota > Viridiplantae > Streptophyta > Magnoliopsida > Malpighiales > Euphorbiaceae > Mallotus > Mallotus nudiflorus. The sequence goes on from CANTUR010001083.1 coordinate 10,349, forward strand.
TTGAAAGAGTGGGCTTTCATAATTGGTCATGAAATGGACGTTTGTGGAGGCATCGGCTGATCCATGGGGCCCATAATATATCAAATAGAAGCTGACTCAGAGGGCTATGATGCAGGCTATAAACGTCATCTATCGCGATTTGTCTTTGGGCCCAAAAACCTATGTTTAGGCCCATGGATTTGATAGAGTGGGCTTTCGCACTTGGGCTACAAATGGACGTTCGTGGTGGCATCGGTTGACCCATGGGGCTTATAATATATCAACTCAAAGCTGACTCAGAGGGCTATAATGTGGGCTATAAAGGCCGTCTATAGCAGTTTTCCTTTGGGCCCAAAAACCTATGTTTAGGTGCATGGATTTGACAGAGTGGGCTTGGGCACTTGGGCTTCAAATGGATGTTCGTGGCGGCATCGGTTGACCCACGGGACCCATAATATATCAAATATAAGCTGACTCAGAGGGCTATAATGCGGGCTATAAACGTCATCTATAGCGGTTTGTCTTTGGGCCCAAAAACACATGTTTAGGCCCATGGATTCGATATTGTCAGTTTTTGCACTTGGGCGTCAAATGGACGTTCGTGGCGGCAACGGTTGACCAATGGGGCCCGTAATATATCAAATCGAAGCTGACTCAAAGGGCTATAATGTGGGCTATAAACACCATCTATAGTGCTTTTTTCTTTAGTCCCAAAAACCTATGTTTAGGCCCATGGATTTGATAGAGTGGGCTTTCGCACTTGGGCGTCAAATGGACGTTCGTGGCGGCATCGGTTAACCCACGGGCCCAATAATATATTAAATCGAAGCTGACTCAGAGGGCTATAATAGGGGCTATTAATGTTGTCTATAGCGGTTTGTCTTTGAGACCAAAAACCTATGTTAAGGCCCATGGATTTGATAGAGTGGGCTTTCGTACTTGGGCTTCAAATGGACGTTCGTGGCAACATCGATTGACCCATGGGGGCCTATAATATATCAAATAGAAGCTAACTCAGAGGGCTATAATGCGGGCTATAAAGGGCATCTATAATGGTTGTTCTCTGGGCCCAAAAACCTATGTTTAGGCCCATGGATTTGATAGAGTGGGCTTAGGCACTTGGGCTTCAAATGGACATTCTTGGTGGCATCGGTTGACCCACGGGGTGTATCAAATAGAAATTGACTCAGAGGGCTATAAAACGGGTTATAAATGTCGTCCATAACGGTTTGTCTTTGGGCCCAAATACCTATGTTTAGGCCCATCGATTTGATAGAGTGGGCTTTCACACTTAGGCTTCAAATGGACGTTCGTGGCGGCAACGGCTGACCAACGGGGCCTGTAATATATCAAATCGAAGCTGACTCAGAGGGCTATAATGTGGGCTATAAAGGCTATCTATAGAGGATTTTCTTTAGGCCCAAAAACCTATGTTTAGGCCCATGGATTTGATAGAGTGGGCTTTTGCACTTGGGCGTTAAATGGACGTCGTGGCGGCATCGGTTGACCCACGGGGCCCATAATATATCAAATCGAAGCTGACTCAGAGGGCTATAATTGGGGCTATTAATGTTGTCTACAGCGATTATCTTTGAGCCCAAAAACCTATGTTTAGGCCCATGGATTTGATAGAGTGGGCTTTCACACTTAGGCTTCAAATGGACTTTTGTGGCGGCATCGGTTGACCCATGGGGCCTATAATATATCAAATCAAAGCTGACTCAGAGGGCAATAATGCGGGCTATAAAGGCCACCTATAGCGATTATTCTTTGGGCCCAAAAACCTATGTTTAGGGCCATGGATTTAATACAGTGGGCTTGGGTGCTTGGGCTTCAAATGGACGTTCGTGGCGGCATCGGCTGACCCATGAGGCCCATAATATATGAAATAGAAGCTGACTCAGAGGGCTATAATGTGGGCTATAAACATCATCTATAGCGGTTTGTCTTTGGGCCCAAAACCTATGTTTAGGCCCATGGATTTGATAGAGTGGGTTTTCGCACTTGGGCTTCAAATGGACGTTCGTGGTGGCATCGGTTGACCCACGGGGCCCATAATATATCAAATCGAAGCTGACTCAGAGGGCTATAATGGGGGCTATATGCTTTGTCTATAGCAGTTTGTCCTTGGCCCCAAAAACCTATGTTTTTAGGCCTAAATACCTTTGTTTCAGCCCACAAATTTGATATTGGGCTTGGGCACCTGGGCTTCAAATGGACGTTCGTGGCGGCATCGTTTAACCACGGGGCCCATAATATATGAAATCGAAGCTGACTTAGAGGGCTATTATACGAGCTACAAACATCATTTATAGCGGTTTGTCTTTGGACCCAAAAACCTATGTTTAGGCCTACGGATTTGATAGAGTGGGCTTTCACACTTGGGCTTGAAATGGACGTTCGTTGCGGCAACGGTTTGACCCATGGGGCCCGTAATATATCAAATTGAATCGGACTCAGAGAGCTATAGTGTGGGCTATAAAGGCCATCTATAGCGATTTTTCTTTAGGCCCAAAAAGCAATGTTTAGGCCCATGGATTTGATTGAGTGGGCTTTCGTACTTGGGCTTCAAATGGACGTTCGTGCCAGCATCGGTTAACCCACGGGGCCCATAATATATCAAATCAAAGCTGACTCAGAGGGCTATAATAGTGGCTATTAATGTTGTCTATAGCAATTTGTCTTTGGGCCCAAAAACCTATGTTTATGCCCATGGATTTGATAGAGTTGGCTTGGGCACTAGGGCTTCAATGGACGTTCGTGGCAGCATCGGTTGAACCACAGGGCCCGTAATATATCAAATCAAAGCTGACCCAGAGGGCTATTATACGGGCTATAAACGTCATCTATAGCGGTTTGTATTTGGGCCCAAAAACCTGTGTTTAGGCCATGGATTTGATAGAGTGGGCTTTCACACTTGGGCTTCAAATGGACGTTCGTGCCAGCATCGATTAACCCACGGGGCCCGTAATATATCATATCGAAGCTGACTCAGAGGGCTATTATGCGGGCTATAAACATCATCTATAGCGGTTTGTCTTTAGGCTCAACAACCTATATTTAGGTCCATGGATTTGATAGAGTGGGCTTTTGCCCTTGGGCTTCAAATGCACGTTCGTGGCGACAACGGTTGACCCACGGGGCCCATAATATATCAAATCGAAGCTGACACAAAGGGCTATAATGTGGGCTATAAATACCATCTATAGCAATTTTTCTTTAGGCCCAAAAACCTATATTTAGGCCCATGGATTTGATAGAGTGGGCTTTCGCACTTGGGCGTCAAATGGACATTCGTGGCGGCATCGGTTGACCCACGGGGCCCATAATATATTAAATTGAAGTTGAATCAGAGGGATATAATAGGGGCTATTAATGTTGTCTACAATGGTTTGTCTTTGAGCCCAAAAACCTACATTTTGGCCCATGGATTTGATAGAGTGGGCTTTCGTACTTGGGCTTCAAATGGATGTTCGTGATGGCATCGGTTGAACCACGGGGCCTATAATATATCAAATAGAAGATGACTCAAAGGGCTACAATGCGGGCTATAAAGGCCGTCTATAACGGTTGTTCTCTGGGCCCAAAAACCTATGTTTAAGCCCATGGATTTGATAGAGTGGGCTTGGGCACTTAGGCTTCAAATGGACATTCTTGGCGGCATCGGTTGACCCACGAGGCCCATAATATATCAAATAGAAGCTGACTCAGAGGGCTATAAAATGGACTATAAACGTCGTCCATAGCAGTTTGTCCTTGGGCCCAAAAACCTATGTTTAGGTCCATGGATTTGATAGAGTGGGCTTTCGCACTTGGGCTTCAAATGGACGTTAGTGGCGGTATCGGTTGACCCATGGGGCCCATAATATATCAAATCAAAGCTGACTCAGAGGGATATAATGGGGGCTATACAATTCATATATAGCGATTTGTCCTCGGGCCCAAAAACCTATCTTTTTCGGGCCCAAATACCTTTGTTTCGGCACACAGATTTGATTGTGGGCTTGGGCACTTGGGCTTCAAATGGACGTTCGTGATGGCATCGGTTGAACCATGGGGCCCATAATATAGCAAATCGAAGCTGACTAAGAGGGCTATTATACGGGCTATAAACGTCATCTATAGCGGTTTATCTTTGGTCCCAAAAACCTATCTTTAGGCCTATGGATTTGATAGAGTTGGCTTTCGCACTAGGGCTTCAAATGGACGTTCGTGGCGGCATCGGTTGACCCATAGGGCCCATAATATATCAAATCAAAGCTGACTCAAAGGGCTATTATACGGGCTATAAACATCATCTATAGCGATATGTCTTTGGGCCCAAAAACCTATGTTTAGGCCCATGGATTTGGTAGAGTGGGCTTTCACACTTGGGCTTCAAATGGATGTTCGTGGCGACAACGGTTGACCCACAGGGCCCGTAATATATCAAATCGAAGCTAACTCAGAGGGCTATAATGTGGGCTATAAAGGCCATATATAGCGGATTTTCTTTAGGCCCAAAAACCTATGTTTAGGCCCATGGATTTGATAGAGTGGGCTTTCACACTTGGGCTTCAAATGGACGTTCGTGCCGGCATCGGTTGACCCACGGGGCCCATAATATATCAAATCGAAGCTGACTCAGAGGGCTGTAATTGGGGCTATTAATGTTGTCTACAGCGGTTTGTCTTTGAGCCCAAAAACCTATATTTAGGCCCATGGATTTGATAGAGTGGGCTTCCACACTTGGGCTTCAAATGGACTTTCGTGGCGGCATCGGTTGACCCATGAGGCCTATAATATATCAAATCAAAGCTGAATCAGAGGGCAATAATGTAGGCTATAAAGGCTGCCTATAGCGATTTTTCTTTGGGCCCAAAAACCTATGGTTAGGGCCATGGATTTAATACAGTGGGCTTGGGCGCTTGGGCTTCAAATGGACGTTCGTGGCGGCATCAGTTGACCCACGGGGCCCATAATATATGAAATAGAAGCTGACTCAGAGGGCTATAATGTGGGCTATAAACGTCATCTATAGCGGTTTGTCTTTGGGACCAAAAACCTATGTTTAGGCCCATGGATTTGATAGAGTGGGTTTTCATACTTGCGCTTCAAATGGACGTTCGTGGCAGTATCGGTTGACCCACGGGGCCTGTAATATATCATATCGAAGCTGACTCAAAGGGATATTATACAGGCTATAAACATCGTCTATAGCGGTTTGTCTTTGGGCCTAAAAACCTATATTTAGGCCCATGGATTTGATAGAGTGGGCTTTCGCACTTGGCCTTCAAATGAACATTTGTGGTGGCATCGATTGACCCACTGGGCCTATAATATATCAAATAGAAGATGACTCAGAGGGCTATAATGTTGGCTATAAAGGCCATCTATAGCAGTTCTTCTCTGGGTCCAAAAACCTATGTTTAGGCCCATGGATTTGATAGAGTGGGCTTGGGCGCTTGGGCTTCAAATGGATGTTCGTGGCGGCATCGGTTGACCCACGAGGCCCATAATATATGAAATAGAAGCTGAATCAAAGGGCTATAATGTGGGCTATAAACGTCATCTATAGCGGTTTCTCTTTGGGCCAAAAAACCTATGTTTAGGTCCATGGATTTGATAGAGTGGGTTTTCGCACTTGGGCTTCAAATGGACGTTCGTGGTGGCATTAGTTGACCCACGGCGCCCATAATATATCAAATCGAAGCTGACTCAGAGGGCTATAATGGGGGCTATATGCCTCATCTATAGCGATTTGTCCTTGGGCCCAAAAACCTATGTTTTTGGGCCCAAATACCTTTGTTTGGGCCCACAGATTTGATAGTGGGCTTGGGCACTTGGTCTTCAAATGGACGTTTGTGGCGGCATCGGTTTAACCACGGGGCCCATAATATATCAAATCAAAGCTGACTCAGAGGGCTATTATACGAGCTATAAATGTCGTCTATAGCGGTTTGTCTTAGGGCCCAAAAACCTGTGTTTTGGCCCATACATTTTATAGAGTGGGCTTTCGCACTTGGGCTTCTAATGGACGTTCGTGGCGAAATCGGTTGAACCACAGAGCCCATAATATATCAAATCAGAGCTGACTCAGAGGGCTATTATGCGGGCTATAAACATCATCTATAGCGGTTTGTCCTTGGGCCCAAAAACCTAGGTTTAGGCCTACGGATTTGATAGAGAGGGCTTTCGCACTTGGGCTTCAAATGGACCTTCGTGGCAGCATCGGTTGACCCACGGGGCCCGTAATATATCAAATCAAAGCTGACTCTGAGGGCTATAATGTGGGCTATAAAGGTTGTATATAGCGGTTTTTCTTTGGGGCCAAAAACCAATGTTTATGCCCATCGATTTGATAGAGTGGGCTTTCGCACTTGGGCTTCAAATGGACGTTCGTGGCGGCATCGGTTGACCCATAGGGCCCATAATATATCAAATCAAAGTTGACTCAGAGGGCTATTATACGGGCTATAAATGTTGTTTATAGCAGTTTGTATTTGGGCCCAAAAACTTGTGTTTAGGCCCATGGATTTGATTGGGTGGGCTTTCGCACTTGGGCCTCAAATGGACGTTCGTGGCTGCATCGGTTGACCCACGGGGCCCATAATATATTAAATCGAAGCTGACTCAGAGGGATATTATGTGGGGTATAAATGTCATCTATAGCAGTTTGTTTTTGAGCCCAAAAACCTATGTTTAGGCCCATGGATTTGTTAGAGTGGCCATGGGCACTTGGGCTTCAAATGGACGTTCGTGGCGGCATCGGTTGACCCATAGGGCCCATAATATATCAAATCAAAGCTGACTCAGAGGGCTATAATGTGGGCTATAAACGTCATCTATAGCAGTTTGTCTTTGGGCCTAAAAACCTATGTTTAGGCCCATGGATTTGATAGAGTGGGCTTTTGCTCTTGGGCTTCAAATGGACGTTCGTGGCGGCATCAGTTGACCCACAGGGCCCATAATATATCAAATCAAAGCTAACTCAGAGGGCTATTATGCGGGCTATAAATGTCATCAAAGCAGTTTGTCTTTGGGCCCAAAAACCTATGTTGAGGCCATGGATTTGTTAGAGTGATCATGGGCACTTGGGCTTCAAATGGACGTTCATGACGGCATTGGTTGACCCACAGGGCCCATAATATATCAAATCAAAGCTGACTCAGAGGGCTATAATGCGGGCTATAAACATCGTCTATAGCATTTTTATTTGGGCCTAAAAACCTATATTTAGGCCCATGGATTTGATAGAGTGGGCTAAGGAACTTGGGCTTCAAATGGACGTTCGTGGTGGCATCGGTTGACCTACAGGGCCCATAATATGTCTAATAGAAGCTAACTTAGAGGGCTATAATGTGAGCTATAAACATTGTCTATAGCAGTTTGTCTTTGGGCTCAAAAACCTATGTTTAGGCCCATGGATTTGATAGAGTGGGCTTTCGCACTGGGGGTTCAAATGGACGTTCGTGGCGGCATCGGTTGACCCACGGGGCCCATAATATATCAAATCAAAGCTGACTCAGAGGGCTATAATGGGGGCTATGTACGTCATCTATAGCAGTTTGTCCTCGGACCCAAAAACCTATGTTTTCGGGCCCAAATACCTTTGTTTCGGCCCACGGATTTGATAGTGGGCTTGGGCACTTGGGCTTCAAATGGACGTTCATGGCGGCATCTATTGAATCACGGGGCCTATAATATATCAAATTGAAGCTGACTCAGAGGGCTATTATACGAGCTATAAACGTCGTCTATAGCAGTTTGTCTTTGGGCCAAAAAATCTATGTTTAGCCCCTTGGATTTGATAGAGTGGGCTTTCGCACTTGGGCTTCAAATGGACGTTCGTGCCAGCGTCGGTTGAACCATAAGGCCCATAATATATCATATCGAAGCTAACTCAGAGGGCTATTATACGAGCTATAAATGTCATCTATAGCGGTTTGTCACTAGGCCCAAAAACCTATGTTTAGGCCCATGGATTTGATAGAGTGGGCTTTCGCAATTGGGCTTCAAATGGACATTCCTGGCGGCATTGGTTGACCCACGGGGCCCACAATATATCAAATCGAATCTGACTCAGAGGGCTATTATGCAAGCTATAAGCATCATCTATAGCGATTTGTCTTTGGGCCCAAAAACCTATGTTTAGGCCCATGGATTAGATAAAGTGGGCTTTCACACTTAGGCTTCAAATTGACGTTCGTGGTGGCAACGGTTGACCCACGGGGCCCGTAATATATCAAGTCAAAACTGACTCAGAGGGCTATAATGCGGGCTATAAAGGCCATCTATAGCGGTTTTTCTTTAGGCCCAAAAACCTATGTTTAGGCCCATGGATTTGATAGAGTGGGCTTTCGTACTTGGGCTTCAAATGGACGTTCCTGATGGTAGCGGTTGACCCACGTGGCCCATAATATATAAAATTGAAGCTGACTCAGAGGGCTATAAGGGGGGCAATGTACGTCATCTATAGCGGTTTGTCCTCGGGCACCTTTGTTTCTACCCATGAATTTGATAGTGGGGTTGGGCACTTGGGCTTTAAATGGACGTTCGTGGTGGCATCGGTTGAACCACGAGGCCCATAATATATCAAATCGAAGATGACTCAGAGGGCTATTATACGAGCTATAAACATCGTCTATAGCAGTTTGTCTTTGGGCCAAAAAATCTGTGTTTAGCCACTTGGATTTGATAGAGTGGGCTTTCGTACTTGGGCTTCAAATGGATGTTCGTGCCAGCGTCGGTTGAACCACGGGGCCCATAATATATCATATCGAAGCTGAATCAGAGGGCTATTATACGAGTTATAAACGTCATCTATAGCGGTTTGTCACTAGGCCCAAAAACCTGTGTTTAGGCCCATGGATTTGATAGAGTGGGCTTTCGCAATTGGGCTTCAAATGGACATTCCTGGTGGCATCGGTTGACCCACGGGGCCCATAATATAACAAATCGAATCTGACTCAGAGGGCTATTATGCGGGCTATAAGCATCATCTATAGCGATTTGTCTTTGGGCCCAAAAACCTATGTTTAGGCCCATGGATTAGATAAAGTGGGCTTTCACACTTGGACTTCAAATTGACGTTCGTGGCTGCAACGGTTGACCCACGGGGCCCGTAATATATCAAGTCAAAGCTGACTCAGAGGGCTATAATGCGGGCTATAAAGGCCATCTATAGCAGTTTTTCTTTAGGCCCAAAAACCTATGTTTAGGCCCATGGATTTGATAGAGTGGGCTTGGGCATTTGGGCTTCAAATGGACGTTCGTGGTGGCATTGGTTGACCCACGGTGCGCCATAATATATCAAATCGAAGCTGACTTAGAAGGCTATAGTGCAGGCTATAAACATCCTCTATAGCAGTTTGTCTTTGAGCTTAGAAACCTATGTTTAGGCCCATGGATATGATAGGGTGGGCTTTCGCACTTGGGCTTCAAATGGACGTTCGTGGCGGCATCGGTTGACTCACGGGGCTCGTAATATATCAAATCGAAGCTGACTCAGAGGGCTATAATGGGGGCTATATACTTCATCTATAGCAGTTTCTCCTCGGGCCCAAAAACTATACCTTTATTTTGGCCCATGAATTTGATAGTGGGCTTGGGCACTTGGGCTTCAAATGGACGTTTGTGGCGGCATCGGTTGACTCACGGGGACCATAATATGTCAAATTGAAGCTGACTCAGAGGGCTATTATACGAGCTATAAACGTCATCTATAGCGATTTGTCTTTGGGCCTAAAAACCTGTGTTTACGCCCATGGATTTGATAGAGTGGGCTTTCTCACTTGGGCTTCAAATGGACGTTCATGGCAGCATCGGCTGACCCACGGGGCCCATAATATATCAAATTAAAGCTGAATCAGAGGGCTATAATAAGGGCTATTAATGCTTTCTATTGCAGTTTGTCTTCGGGCTCAAAAACCTATGTTTAGGCCCATGGGTTTGATAGAGTGGGCTTTCGCACTTGCGCTTCAAATGGACGTTCGTGGCGGCATCGGTTGACCCACGGGACCCATAATATATCAAATCGAAGCTGACTCAGAGGGCTATTGTTCGGGCTATATACATCATCTATAGCGGTTTGTCTTTGGGCCTAAAAACCTATGTTTAGGCCCATGGATTTGATAGAGTGGGCTTTCGCACTTGGTCTTCTAATGGACGTTCGTGGTTCAATCGGTTGACCCACGGGGCCCATAACATATCAAATCAAAGCTGACTCAGAGGGCTATAGTAGAGGCTATTAATGCTGTCTATAGCAGTTTATCTTTGGGCCCAAAAACTTATTTTTAGGCCCATGGATTTGATAGAGTGGGCTTTCGCACTTGGGCTTCAAATGGACGTTCGTGGCGGCATCGATTGACCCACAGGGCCTATAATATTCCAAATTGAAGCTAACTCAGAAGGCTATAACAGGGGCTATTAATCTTATCTATAACAGTTTGTCTTTGAGCCCAAAAACCTATGTTTAGGCCCCTAGATTTGATAGAGTGGGCTTTCACACTTGGGCTTCAAATGGATGTTCATTGCGGCATCAGTTGACCCACAGGGCCCATAATTTATCAAATTGAAGCTGACTCAGAGGGCTAAAATGCGAGCTATAAAGGCCTTCTATAGCGATTTTCCTTTGGGCACAAAAACCTATGTTTAGGCCTATGGATTTGATAGAGCGGGCTTGGGCACTTGGGCTTCAAATGGACATTCGTGGCGGCATCGGTTGACCCACGGGGACCATAATATATCAAATAGAAGTTGACTCAGTGGGCTATAATGAGGGCTATAAACATCATCTATAGCGATTTCTCCTTTGGCCAAAAAACCTATGTTTAGGCCCATGAATTTGATAGAGTGGGCTTTCGCACTTGGGCTTCAAATGGACGTTCGTGGCGGCATCGGTTGAACCACGGGGCTCATAATATATCAAATTGAAGCTGACTCAGAGGGCTATAATGGGGGCTATAAACATCATCTATAGCGGTTTGTTTTAAGGCCCAAAAACCTATGTTTTCAGGCCCAAATACCTTGGTTTTGGCCCACGGATTTGATAGTGGGCTTGGGCACTTGGGCTTCAAATGGACGTTCATGGCGGCATCGATTGAATCACGGGGTCCATAATATATCAAATCGAAGCTGACTCAGAGGGCTATTAAACAGGCTACAAACATCATCTTTAGCGGTTTGTCTTTGGGCCTAAAAATCTGTGTTTAGGCCTATGGATTTGATAGAGTAGGCTTTCGCATTTGGGCTTCAAATGGACGGGCATGGTGGCATCGGTTGACCTATGGGGCCTATAATATATCAAACCAAAGTTGACTCAAAGGGCTATGATGCGGGCTATAAAGGCCATCTATAGCGGTTTTCTTTGGGCCCAAAAACCTATGTTTAGGCCCATGGATTTGATAGAGTGGGCTTGGGCACTTGGGCTTCAAATGGACGTTCGTGGCGGCATCAGTTGAACCACGGGGCCCATAATATATCAAATCGAAGCTGACTCAGAGGCCTATTATATGGGCTATATACATCATCTATAGTAGTTTATCTTTGGGCCCAAAAACCTATGTTTAGGCCTATGGATTTGATAGAGTGGGCTTTCATACTTGGGCTTCAAATGGACGTTCGTGGTGGCATCGGTTGACCCACGGGGCCCATAATATATCAAATTGTAGCTGACTCAGAGGGCTATAATAGGGGCTATTAATGCTGTCTATAGTAGTTTGTCTTTGGGCAAAAAACCTATGTTTAGGCCCATGGATTTGATAGAGTAGGCTTTCGCACTTGGGCTTCAAATGGACGTTCGTGGCAGCATCGGTTGACCCACGGGGCCTATAATATATCAAATCAAAACTAACTCATAAGGCTATAATGGGGGCTATAAACTTCATGCATTGCGGTTTTTCTTTGGGCCTAAAAAGCTATGCTTAGGCCCATGGATTTGATAGAGTGTGCTTGGGCACTTAGGCTTCAAATGGACATTTATGGCAGCATCGGTTGAACCACGGGGCCCATAATATATCAAATCGAAGCTGACCCAGATGGCTATTATACGGGCTATATACAACATCTATAGTAGTTTGTCTTTGGGCCCAAAAACCTATGTTTAGGCCTATGGATTTGATAGAGTGGGCTTTAAATGGACGTTCGTGGCAACATCGGTTGACCCGCGGGGCCCATAATATATCAAATCGAAGCTGACTCAGAGGGCTATTATACGGGCTATAAACATCATCTATTTATAGCCCTCTAAATCTACCTTGATGTCATATATTATGCGCCCCGTGGGTCAACCGATGCTGCCACAAACGTCCATTTAAAGCCCAAGTGTGAAAGCCCACTCTATCAAAACCATGGGCCTAAACAAAGGTAATTGGGCCCGAAGATAAATCGCTATAGACAAAGTTTATAGCCCCCATTATAGCCCTCTGATTCAGCTTCAATTTGATATATTATGGGCTCCGTGGGTCAACTGATGCTACCACGAACGTCCATTTGAAGTCTAAGTATGAAAGCCCACTCTATCAAATCCATGGGCCTACACAAAAATATTTGGGCCAGAAGATGGCCTGCTACAGATGGAGTTTATAGCCCCTATTATAGCCCTCTGATTCAGCTTCGATTTGATATATTATGGGCCCCGTGGATCAACGGATGCTGCCACAAACGTCCATTTGAAGCACAACTGCAAAATCCCACTCTATCAAATCCATGGGCCTAAACAAAAATATTTGGCCCTGAAGATAACCCGCTATAGATGACGTTTATAGCCCCCATTATAGCCCTCTTATTCAGCTTCGATTTAATATATTATGCGCCCCTTGGGTCATCCGATGCTGCCACAAATGTCCATTTGAAGCCCAAGTGCGAAAGCCCACTCTATCAAATTCATGGGCCTAAACAAAGGTATTTGGGCCCAAAGACAAACTACTATAGATAAAGTTTATAGCCCCCATTATAGCCCTCTAATTCAACTTCGACTTGATATATTGTAGGCCCCATGGGTCAACCGATGCTACCATGAGCATCCATTTGAGGCCCAAGTGCGAAAGCCCACTCTATCAAATTCTTAGTCATAAACAATGCTATTTGGGCCCGAAGATAAACCACTATAGACAAAGTGTATAGCCCCCATTATAGCCCTCTGAGTCAGCTTCGATTTGATATATTATGGGCCATGTGTGTCAATCGATGCTGCCACGAACGTCCATTTGAAGCCCAAGTGCGAAAGCCCACTCTATCAAATCCATGGGCCTAAAAAAAAATATTTTTCCTCGAAGATGACAAGCTATAGACGAAGTTTATAGCCTCCATTATAGACGTCTGAGTCATCTTTGATTTGATATATTATGGGCCCCGTGGGTCACCCGTTGCTGCCACGAACGTCTATTTGAAGCCTGAGTGCAAAAGCCCACTCTATCAAATCCATGGGGCTAAACAAAAATATTTAAGCCCAAAGATAACCTACTATAGATGAAGTTTCTAGCCCCTATTATAGCCCTCTAATTTAGCTTCGATTTGATATATTATGGGCCCCGTGGGTTAACCGATGCTACCGCGAACGTCCATTTGAAGCCTAATTATAAAAGCCCACTCTATCGAATCCATGGGCCTACATAAAAGTATTTGGGCCTAAAGACGGCCCGTTATAGATGAAGTTTATAGCCCCCATTATAGCTCTCTGATTTAGCTTTGATTTGATATATTATGGGCCTCGTGGGTCAACCAATGCTGCCACAAACATCCATTTAAAGCCCAAGTGTGAAAGCCCACTCTATCAAATCCATGGGCCTAAACAAAAATATTTGGCCCCGAGGACGACCCGCTATAGATGACTTTTATAGCCCCCATTATAGTCCTTTGATTTTGCTTTGATTTGATATATTTTGGGCCCTGTGGTCAACCGATGCTGCCGACGAACATCCATTTGAACCCCACGTGTGAAAGCCCACTCTATCAAATCCATGGGCCTAAACAAAAATATCTAGGCCCAAAGACAAATTGCTCTAGGTGAAGCTTATAGCCCCCATTATAGTTCTCTAAGTAAGCTTTGATCTGATATATTATGGGCCCTTTAGGTCAATCGATGCTGCCATGAACATCCGTTTGAAGGCCAAGTGCGAAAGCCCACTTTATGAAATTCATGGGCCTAAACAAAGGTATTTGGGCCCGAAGACAAACCGCTATAGACAAAGTCTATAGCCCCCATTATAGCCCTCTGAGTCAGCTTGGATTTGATATATTATGGGCTATATGGGTCAACCGATTCCGCCATGAACGTCCATTTAAAGCCCAAGTGCGAAAGCACACTCTATCAAATCCATTGGCCTACATAAAAATATTTGGCCCCGAAGATGGCCCATTATAGATTAGGTTTATAGCTCCCAATATATCCCTCCGAATTAGCTTCGATGCTTCCACAAACGTCCATTTAAAGCCCAAGTGTGAATGCCCACTCTATCAAATCCATGGGCCCAAACAAATGTATTTGGTCAATCGATGCTGCCATGAATGTCCACTTAAAGCCCAAGTGTAAAAGCCTACTCTATCAAATTCATGGGCCTAAACAAAGGTATTTAGGCCTGAAGACACACCGCTATAGATTGAGTTTTTAGCCCCTATTATAGCCCTCTTAGGTAGCTTTGATATGATATATTATGGGCCCCATGGTTCAACCGATGCTACCAAGAACGTCCATTTGAAGCCCAAGTGCGAAAGCCCACTCTATCAAATCCATGGGCCTAAACAAAAATATTTGGGCCTGAAGACATCCCACTATAGATGAAGTTTATAGCCCCCATCATAGGCCTCTGATTCAGCTTTGATTTGATATATTATAGGCCCCGTGGGTGAATCGGTGCTGCCATAAACATCCATTTTAGGCCCAAGTGCTAAAGCCCACTCTATCAAATTCATGGGCCTAAACAAAGGTATTTAGGCCTGAAGACAAACCGCTATAGATGAAGTTTCTAGCACCCATTTTAGCCTTCTGATTCCGCTTCGATTTGATAAATTATGGGCTCTGTGGGTCAACTAATGCTGCCACAAACGTCCATTTGAAGCCCAAGTGCGAAAGCGCACTCTATCAAATTCATAGGCCTAACAAAGGTATTTGGGCCCGAAGACAAATAACTATCGACGAAGTCTATAGTGCCCATTATAGCCCTCTGAGTCAGCTTCCATTTGATATATTATGGGCTCTGTGGGTCAATTTGATGCTGCCACGAATGTCCATTTGAAGCCCAAGTATGAAAGCCCACTCTATCAAATCCATGGGCCTACATAAAAATATTTGAGCCCGAGGATGGCCCGCTATAGATGAAATTTATAGGCCCCATTATAGCCCTCTGAATCAAGTTCAATTTGATATATTATGCGCCCCGTGGGTCAACCGATGCTACCACGAATGTCAATTTCAAGCCTAAGTGCGAAATCCCACTTTATTAAATCCATTAGCCTAAACAAAGGCATTTGGGCCCGAAGACAAATCACTGTAGATGAAGTTTATAGCACCTTTTATAGCCCTCTGATTTAGCTTTGATTTGATATATTATGGGCTCCGTGGGTCAACCAATACTGCCACGAACGTCCATATGAAGCCCAAGTGTGAAAGCCCACTCTATCAAATTCATGGGTATAAACAAAGGTATTTGGACAAAAAAAAAACTTCTATAAACGAAGTGTATAGCCCCCATATAGCCCTTTGATTTAGCTTTAATTTGATATATTATGGGCCCCATGGGTTAACCGATGCTGCCACGAATATCCATTTGATGCCCAAGTGCGAAAGCCCACTCTATTAAAATCATGGGCCTAAACAAAGGTATTTGGGCCCGAAGACAAATCGCTATAGATGAATTTTATAGCCCCCATTATAGGCCTCTGAGTCAGCTTTGATTTGATAAATTATAGGCTCTGTGGGTCAACCGATGTAGCCACTAACATCCATTTGAAGCGCATGTGTGAAAGCCCACTCTATCTAATCCATGAGCCTAAACAAAGGCATTTGGGCCCGAAGAAAAATCACTATAGACGAAGTTTATAGCACCCTTTATAGCCCTCTAATTTAGCTTCGATTTGATATATTATGGGCTCTGTGGGTCAACCAATCCTGCCACGAACGTCCATTTGATACCCAAGTTTGAAAGCCCACTCTATCAAATAAATGGGCCTAAATAAAGGTATTTGGGCCCAAAGATAAACCGCTATAGATGAAGTTTATAGCCTCCACTATGTCCCTCTAAGTAAGCTTCGATTTGAAATATTATAGGCTCCGTGGTTCAACCGATCCTTCCATGAACGTCTATTTGAAGCCCAAGTTTGAAAGCCCACTCTATCAAATGAATGGGCCTAAACAAAGGTATTTGGGCCCGAAGATAAATCGCGATAGATGAAGTTTATAGCCTCTACTATGGCCCTCTGAGTTAGCTTCGATTTCAAATATTATAGGCTCTGTGGTTCATTCGATGCTGCCACGAACATCTATTTGAAGCCCAAGTGCGAAAGCCCACTCTATCAAATTCATGGGCCTAAACAAAGGTATTTGGGCCCGAAGACAAACCGCTATAGATGAATTTTATAGCCCCCATTTTACCCCTCTGAGTCAGCTTCGATTTGATAAATTATGGGCTCCACGAGTCAACCAATGATGCCAGGAACGTCCATTTGAAGCCTAGGTGCGAAAGACCACTCTATCAAATTCATGGGCCTAAACAAAGGTAAATGGGCCCAAAGACAAACCACTATAGACAAATTTTATAACCTCCTTTATAGCCCTCTAATTCCGCTTTGATTTTATATATTATGGGCCCTGTGGTTCAATCAATGCTGCCACGAACGTCCATTTGAAGCCTAGGTTCGAAAGCCCACTCTATCAAATTCATGGGCCTAAACAAAGGTAAATGGGCCCAAAGACAAACCACTATAGAAAAAGTTTATAACCCCCCTTATAGCCCTCTAATTCCACTTTGATTTCATATACTATGGGCCCCATAGGTCAACTGATGCTGCCATGAACGTCCATTTGAAGCCTAGGTGCGAAAGCCCACTCTATCAAATTCATGGGCCTAAACAAAGGTAATTGGGCCCAAAGACAAACCGCTATAGATGAAGTGGATAGCCACCATTATAGCCCACTGATTCAGCTTTAATTTCATATATTATGGGCCCTGTGGGTCAACCTATGCTGCCACAAACATCCATTTAATGCCCAAGTGCGAACATCCCCTCTATCAAATGCATGTGCTTAAACAAAGGTATTTGGGCCTGAAGACAAATTGCTATAGATGAATTTTATAGTCCCCATTATAGCCCTCTGAGTCAGCTTCAATTTGATAAATTATAGGCTCCGTGGGTCAACCGATG
This sequence comes from Mallotus nudiflorus, assembly GCA_947683625.1. Lineage (NCBI taxonomy): Eukaryota > Viridiplantae > Streptophyta > Magnoliopsida > Malpighiales > Euphorbiaceae > Mallotus > Mallotus nudiflorus. Next base: position 27,668 of record CANTUR010001083.1, read on the forward strand.
CTGTCACGAACGTCCATTTGAAGCGCATGTGCGAAAGCCCACTCTATCTAATCCATGGGCCAAAACAAAGGTATTTGGGCTCGAAGAAATCGCTATAAACAGAGTTTATAGCCCCTATTATAGCCATCTGATTCAGTTTTGATTTGATATATTATACGCTCCGTGGGTCAACTGATGCAGCCTCGAACGTCCATTTGATGCCCAAGTTCGAAAGCCCACTCTATCAAATGAATGGACCTAAACAAAGGTATTTGGGCCTGAAGAAAAATTATTATAGATGAAGTTTATAGCCCTGACTATGGCCCTCTTAGTCAGCTTTGATTTGATATATTATGGACCTCGGAGGTCAACCGATGCTGCCATGAACATCCATCTGATGCCCAAGTGCGAAAGCCCACTCTATCAAATCCATGGGCCTAAATAAAAATATTTAGGCCTAAAGATGGCCCGTTATAGATGAAGTTTATAGCCGCCATTATAGCCCTCTGATTCAGCATTAATTTGATATATTAGGGCCCCTTGGGTCAACCGATGCTGCCACGAACGTCCATTTGAAGCTTAAGTATGAAACCCCACTCTATCAAATCCATGGGCCTACATAAAAATATTTGGGCCCGAGGACTACCTACTATAGATGAAGTTTATAGACCCCATTATAGCCCTCTGATTCAACTTCAATTTGATCTATTATGGGCCCCATGGGTCAACCGATGCTGCCATGAACGTCCATTTAAGCCAAGTGTGAAAGCACACTCTATCGAATCCATAGGCCTAAACAAAGGTATTTGGGCCCAAAGACGAATCACTATAGATCAAGTTTATAGCCCCTATTATAGCCCACTATGTCAGCTTTAATTTGATATATTATGGGCTCCGTGGGTCAACCAATGCTGCCATGAATGTCCATTTGAAGCCCAAGTGTGAAAGCCCAGTCTATCTAATCCATGGGCATAAGCAAAGGTATTTAGGCCCGAAGGTAAATCGATATAGATGAAGTTTATAGCCCCTATTATAGTCCTCTAATTCAGCTTCGATTTGATCTATTATGAGCCTCGTGGGTCAACCGATGTTGCCACGAATGTCCATTTGAAGCCCAAGTACGAAAGCCCACTCTATCAATTCCATGGGCCTAAACAAAGGTATTTGGGACTGAAGAAAAATCGCTATAGATGAAGTTTATGGCCCCTATTATAGCCCTCTGATTCAACTTTGATTTGATATATTATGGGCCCCATTGGTCAACCGATGCTGCCACGAACATCCATTTGATGCCCAAGTGCGAAAGCCCACTTATCAAATTTATGGGCCTAAACAAAGGTATTTGGGCCAGAAGCTGACCAGCTATAGACAAAGTTTATACCCACCATTATAGCCTCTAAGTAAGCTTTTATTTGATATATTATAGGCCCTGTGGGTCAACCGATGTTGCCACAAACGTCCATTTGATGCCCAAGTGCGAAAGCCCACTCTATCAGATTCATGGGCCTAAACAAAGGTAATTGGTCCCCAAAGACAAATCGCTATAGATGAAGTTCATAGGCCCCATTATAGCCCCCTGATTCAGCTTTAATTTGATATATTGTGAGCTCCGTGGCTCAACTGATGCTGCCACGAACGTCCATTTGAAGCCCAAGTGCAAAAGCCCACTTTATAAAATTCATAGGCCTAAACAAAGGTAACTGTGCCCGAAGACAAACTGCTATAGACGAAGTTTATAGCCCCATTAAAGCCCTCTGATTCAACTTTGATTTCAAATATTATGGGCCCTGTGGGTCAACTGATGCTACCACGAATGTCCATTTGAAGTCCAAGTGCGAAAGCACACTCTATCAAATCCATGGGCCTACACAAATATATTTGGCCCGAAGATAGCCTGCTATAGATGTAGTTTATAGCCCCCACTATAGCCCTCTAATTCAGCTTCGATTTTATATTCATGGTCCCCGTGGGTCAACCGATGCTGCCACAAACGTCCATTTGAAGCCCAAGTGAGAAAGCCCATTCTATCAAATCCATGGGCCTAAACAAATGTACTTTGGCCCGAAGAAAAAATGCTATAGATGAAAATTAAAACCCCTATTATAGCCCTTAGATTCAACTTCGATTTGAAATATTATGGGCCCCGTGGGTCAACCGATGCTACTATAAACATCCATTTGAGGCCCAAGTGCGAAAGCCCACTCTATCAAATTCATGGGCCTAAACAAAGGTATTTAGGCCTAAAGACAAATCGCTATAGATGAAGTTTATAGCCCCCATTTTAGCCCTCTTAGTCAGCTTCGATTTGATAAATTATGGGCTCTGTGGGTCAACCGATGCTGCCGATGAACGTCCATTGGAAGCCAAAGTGCAAAATCCCACTCTATCAATTCATGGGCCTAAACAAAGGTATTTGGGCCCGAAGACGAACTGCTATAGATGAAGTTTATAGCCCCTATTATAGCTCTCTGAGTCAGCTTCTATTTGATATATTATGGGCCCCATGGGTCAACCGATGCTGCCATGAACGTCCATTTGAGACCCAAGTGTGAAAGCCCACTCTATCAAATTCATGGGCCTAAACAAAGGTATTTAGGCTCAAAGACAAACCGCTATAGATGAAGTTTATAGCATCCATCTTGCCCTCTGATTCAGCTTCGATTTGATAAATTATAGGCTCCGTGGATCAACCGATGCTGCCACAAACATCCATTTGAAGCCTAAGTGTGAACTCCCAATCTATCAATTTCATGGGCCTAAACAAAGATATTTGGGCCCGAAGACAAACCGCTATAGACAAAGTTTATAGCCCCCATTATAGCCCTCTGAGTCAGCTTCGATTTGATATACTATTAGCCATGTGGATCAACTGATGCTGCCACGAACGTCCATTTAAGACCCAAGTGTGAAAGCCCACTCTATCAAATTCATAGGCCTAAACAAAGCTATTTAGGCTCGAAGACAAACTGTTATAGATGAAGTTATAGCCCCCATCTTAGACATCTGAGTCAGCTTTGATTTGATAAATTATGGGCTCTGTGGGTCAACCGACGCTGCCACAAATGTCCATTTAAAGCCCAAGTGCGAACTCCCACTCTATCAATTTCATGGGCCTAAACAAAGATATTTGGGCCGAAGACAAACCGCTATAGATGAAGATTATAGCCCCTATTATAGCCCTCTGAGTCAGCTTCGATTTGATATATTATGGGCCCCATGGGTCAACCGATGTTGCCACGAACGTCCATTTGAGACCTAAGAGTGAAAGCCCACTCTACCAAATTCATGGGCCTAAACAAAGGTATTTAGGCCCGAAGACAAACTGCTATAGATGAAGTTTATAGCCCCCATATTAGCCCTCTAGGTCATCTTTGATTTGATAAATTATGGTCTCCGTGGGTCAATCGATGCTGCCACGAACGTCCATTTGAAGCCCAAGTGCGAACTCCCACTCTATCAATTTCATGGGCCTAAACAAAGATATTTGGGCCTAAAGATAAATCGCTATAGATGAAGATTATAGCCCCTATTATAGCTCTCTGAGTCAGCTTCGTTTTGATATATTATGGGCCCCGTGGGTCAACTGATGCTGCCACGAACGTCCATTTAAGTCCCAAGTGTGAAAGCCCACTCTATCAAATTCATGGGCCTAAACAAAGGCATTTAGGCTCGAAGACAAACCGTTATAGATGAAGTTTATAGCCCCCATATTAGCCCTCTGGGTCAACTTCAATTTGATAAATTATGGGCTCCGTGGATCAACTGATGCTGCCACGAACGTCCATTTGAAGCCAAAGGGCGAAATCCTAGTCTATCAATTTCATGGGCTAAAACTATGGTAATAGTGCCCAAAGACAAACCGTATAAACGAAGTTTATAGCCCCTATTATAGCCATCTGATTTAGCTTCAATTTGACATATTATGGGCCCTGTGGGTCAACTGATGCTGCCACGAATGTCCATTTGAGACTCAAGTGTGGAAGCCCATTCTATCAATTCATGGGCCTAAACAAAGGTATTTAGGCTCAAAGACAAACTGCTATATATGAAGTTTATAGCCCCCATATTAGCCCTCTGGGTCAACTTCAATTTGATAAATTATGGGCTCCGTGGGTCAACCGATGCTGCCACGAACATCCATTTGAAGCCCAAGTGCGAACTCCCACTCTATCAATTTCATGGGTCAAAACAAAGATATTTGGGCCCGAAGACAAACTGCTATAGATGAAGATTATAGCCCCTATTATAGCCCTCTGAGTCAGCTTCGATTTGATATATTATGGGCCCCGTGGGTCAACCGATGTTGCCACGAACGTCCATTTAAGACCCAAGTGTGAAGCCCACTTTGTCAAATTCATGGGCCTAAAAAAAGGCATTTAGGCCCAAAGACAAACCGCTATAGATGAAGTTTATAGCCCCCATATTACCCCTCTGGGTCAGCTTCAATTTGATAAAGTATGGGCTCTGTGGTTCAACTAATGCTGCAACGAATGTCCATTTTGAAGCCCAAGGGCGAAATCCTAGTCTATCAATTTCATGGGCCAAAACAATGGTAATAGTGCCCGAAGACAAACTGTTATAAATGAAGTTTATAGCCCCTATTATAGCCATCTGATTCAGCTTTAATTTGACATATTATGGGTTCCGTGGATCAACCGATGCTGCCATGAACGTCCATTTGAAGCCCAAGTGTGAAAGCCCACTCTATCAAATTCATGGGCTTAAACAAAGCTATCTTGGCCCGAATACAAATCGCTATAGATGATGTTTATGGCCCCCATTATAGCCCTCTGAGTCAGCTTCGATTTGATAAATTATGGGCTCCATGGGTCAACCGACGCTACCATGAACATCCATTTGAAGCCCAAGTGCGGAAGCCCACTCTATCAAATTCATGGGCCTAAACAAAGGTATTTGGCCCTGAAGATCACCCATTATAGATGATGTTTTTTGTCCCCATTATAGCCCTCTGATTCAGCTTTGATTTGATATATTATGAAACCCTTGGGTCACTAATACCGCCCTAGTATAGCCCGTATACTATAGACAACGTTTATAGCTCGTAATAGCGCTCTGAGTCAGCTTCGATTTGATATATAATGGGCCTCGTGGGTCAACCGATGCCACCCACAAATGTCCATTTGAAGCCCAAGTGCCCAAGCCCACTATCAAATCCGTGGGCCGAAACAAAGGTATTTGGGCCTGAAAACATAGGTTTTTGTTCCCGAGGACAAATCGCTATAGATGAAGTGTATAGCCCCCATTATAGCCCTCTGAGTCTGCTTTGATTTGATATATAATGGGCCCAAATACCTTTGTTTAGGCCCATGAATTTGATAGGGTGGGCTTTCGGACTTGGCCTTCAAATGGACGTTCGTGGCAGCATCGGTTGACCCATGGAGCCCATAATATATCAAATCAAAGTTGACTCAGAGGGCTATAATGGGGGCAATATACTTCATCTATAGCGGTTTGTCTTCGTGCCCAAAAACCTTTGTTTAGGCCCATGGATTTGAGAGAGTGGGCTTGTGCACTTGGGCTTCAAATGGACATTCGTGGTAGCATCGATTGACCCACGGAGCCGATAATATATCAAATCAAAGCTAACTCAGAGGGATATAATGGGGGCTATGAAATTCCTCTATTGTGGTTTGGCTTCGGGACCAAATATCTTTGTTTAGGCACATGAACTGAATAGAGTAGGCTTTCGCACTTGGGCTTCAAATGGACGTTCGCAGCAACGTCGATTGACCCACGGGGCCCATAATATATCAACTCAAAGCTAAATTAGAGGGCTATAATGGGGGCTATAAACTTCATTTGTAGCGGTTTTTCTTTGGCACAATTACCTTTATTTAAGGCCATTAATTTGATAGAGTAGGCTTTCGCACTTGGGCTTCAAATGAACATTCGTGGCAACATCGGTTGACCCACGGGGACCTTAATATATCAAATTAAAGCTCACTCAGAGGACTATAATGGGGGGCTATAAACTTCATCTATAGCGGTTTGTCTTCGGGCCCAAATACCTTTGTTTAGGCCCATGCATTTGATAGAGTGGGCTTTCGTACTTGGGCTTCAAATGGACATTCGTGGCAGCATCGGTTGACCCATGGAGCCCATAATATATCAAATCGAAGCTGACTCAGAGGGCTATAATGGGGGCTATAGAATTCATCTATAGCGGTTTGTCTTCGGGCCCAAATACCTTTGTTTAGGCCCATGGATTTGATAGAGTGGGCTTGCGCTCTTGGGCTTCAAATGGACGTTCATGGTAGCATCGGTTGACCCACAGAGCCGATAATATATCAAATTGAAGCTGACTCAGAGGGATATAACGGGGGCTATGAAATTCCTCTATTGTGGTTTGGCTTCGGGACCAAATACCTTTGTTTAGGCGCATGAATTTAATAGAGTAGGCTTCACACTTGGGCATCAAATGGACATTCATAGCAATGTCAGTTGACCCACAGGGCCCATAATATATCAAATCAAGCTAAATTAGAGGGCTATAAACTTCATCTGTAGTGGTTTCTCTTCGGGCCCAATTACCTTTGTTTAGGGCCATTAATTTGATAGAGTAGGCTTTCGCACTTAGGCTTCAAATGGACATTCGTGGTAGCATCGGTTGACCCATGGGGACCTTAATAAATCAAATTGAAGCTCACTCAGAGGGCTATAATGGGGGCTATAAACTTCATCTATAGCGATTTTTCTTTGGGCCCAAATACCTTTGTTTAGGCCCATGGATTGAAAGAGTTGGCTTTCGCACTTGGGCTTCAAATGGACCTTTGTGGCAGCATCGGTTGACCAATGGGGCCCATATAAATCAAATCAAAGCTGAATCAGAGGGCTATAATGGGGGCTATAACTTCATCTATAGCGGTTTTGTCTTCGGGCCAAATACCTTTGTTTAGATCCTTGAATTTGATAGACTGGGCTTTCGCACTTGGTCTTCAAATGGATGCTCGTGGCAGTATCGATTGACCCACGGGGCCCATAATATATCAAATCGAAGATGACTTAGAGGGCTATAATAGGGACAATAAAATTCATCTATAGCGTTTTGTCTTCAGGCCTATATACCTTTGTTTAGGCCCATGGATTTGATAGAGTGGGCTTTCGCACTTGGGCTTCAAATGGATGTTCGTGGCAGCATCGTTTGAACCACGGGGCCCATAATATATCAAATCGAAGTTGACTGAGAGGGCTATAATAGGGGCTATAAACTTCATCTATAGCGGCTTTTTTTCATGCTCAAATACCTTTTTTTAGTCCCATGAATTTGATAGAGTGGGCTTTCACACTTGTACTTCAAATGGACATTCATGGCAGCATAGGTTGACCCACGGGGCCCGTAAAATATCAAATCGAAGCTGAATCAGAGGGCTACAATGGGGGCTATAAAATTCATCTATAGCTGTTTATCTTTGGGCCCAGTCACATTTATTTAGGACCATGAATCTAAAAAATGGGCTTTCATACTTAGGCTTCAAATGGACGTTCATGGCAGCATTGATTGACCCATAGGGCCCATAATATATCAAATCGAAGCTGAATCAGAGGGCTATAATGGGGGCTATAAACTTCATCTATAGCGGGTTGTATTCGGGCTCAAATATTTTTGTTTAGGCCCATGGATTTGATAGAGTGGGCTTTCGCACTTGGGCTTCAACTTTGTCTATAGTGGTTTGTCTTCAGGGCCAAATACCTTTGTTTAAGCCCACGAATTTGATAGAGTGGGCTTTCGCACTTGGGTTTCAAATGGATGTTTGTGGCAGCATCGGTTGACCCATGGGGCCCATAATATATCAAATCGAAGCTGACTCAGAGGGCTATTTCCAAATACCTTTGTTTAGGTCCACGGATTTGATAGAGTGGGCTTCTGCACTTGGGCTTCAAATGGACATTCGTGAAAGCTTCGGTTGGCCCACAGAGCCTATCATATATCAAATTGAAGCTGACTCATAAGGCAATAATGGGGGCTGTAAACTTTGTCTATAGCGGTTTGTCTTCGGGTCCAAATACCTTTGTTATGCTCATGAATTTGATAGAGTGGGCCTTCACACTTGGGCTTCAAATGGACGTTCGTGGCAGCATCGGTTGAACCACGAGGCCCATAATATATCAAATCGAAGCTAAATTAGAGGGCCAAAATGGGGGCTATAAACTTTATCTATAACGGTTTTTCTTTAATCCCAAATACCTTTGTTTAGGCCATGGATTTGATAGAGTGGGCTTTCGTACTTGGGCTTCAAATGGACATTCATGGCAGCATCGGTTGACCCACGGGGCCCATAATATATCAAATCAAAGCTGACTCAGAGGGCTATAATGGGGGCTATAAACTTCATTTATAGTGGTTTGTCTTCAAGGCCAATACCTTTGTTTATGCCCATGAATTTGATAGACTGGGCTTTTGTACTTATTTTTCGAATGGATGTTCGTGGCAAGCATCGGTAGACCCACAGGGCCCATAATATATCAAATCGAAGCTGACTCAGAGGGCTATAATAGGGGCTATAAACTTTGTCTATAGCGATTTTTCTTTGAGCCCAAATACCTATGTTTAGGCCCATGGATTTGATAGAGTGGGCTTCTGCACTTGGATTCAAATGGACGTTTATGAAAGTATCGATTGGCCCATGGAGCCCAGAATATATCAAATCGAAGCTAACTCATAGGGCAATAATGGGGGCTATAAACTTTGTCTATAACGATTTATCTTCGGGCCCAAATACATTTGTTTAGGCCCATGGATTTGATAGAGTGTGCTTTTACACTTGGGCTTCAAATGGACCTTCGTGGCAGCATCGGTTGACCCATAGGGCCCATAATAAAAGAAATCAAAGATGAATCAGAGGGCTATAATGGGGGCTATAAACTTATCTATAGCGGGCTGTCTTCGGGCCCAAATATTTTTGTGCAGGCCCACAGATTTGATAGAGTGGGCTTTCGTACTTGGGCTTTAAATGGACCTTTGTGGCAGTATCGGTTGACCCACGGGGCCCATAATATATCAAATCAAAGCTGACTCAAAGGGCTATAATGGGAGCTATAAACTTCATCTATAGCGGTTCGTCTTTGTGCCCAAACACCTTTGTTTAGACCCATGAATTTGATAGAGTGGGCTTTCGCACTTGGTCTTCAAATGGACGTTTGTGACAGTATCGGTTGACCCACGGGGCCCATAATATATCAAATCGAAGCTAACTCAGAGGGCTATAATGGGGGCTATAAACTTCATCTATAATAGTTTGTCTTTAGGGCTATATGCCTTTATTTAGGCCCATGGATTTGATAGAGTGAGCTTTCGCACTTAGGCTTCAAATGGACTTTCATGGCAACATCGGTTGAACCATGGGGGCCATAATATATCAAATTTAATATGAATCAGAGGGCTATAATGGGGGCTATAAACATTATCTATAACGATTTTCTTCGGGCCAAAATACCTTTGTTTAGTCCCATGAATTTGATAGAGTGGTCTTTCACACTTGGGCTTCAAATGGACCTTCGTTGCATCATCGGTTGACCCACGGAGGCCATAATATATCAAATTGAAGTTGACTCAAAGGGCTATAATGGGGACTATAAACCTTGTCTATAGCGATTTTTCTTCGGGCAAAATACATTTCTTTAGGCCCATGATTTGATAGAATGGGCTTTCGCACTTGGGCTTCAAATGGACGTTTGTGCAGCATCAGTTGACCCACGGAGCCGATAATATATCAAATCAAAGCTCACTCAAGGGCTATAATGGGGGTTATAAACTTCCTCTATAGTGGTTTGGCTTCGAGACCAAATACCTTTGTTTAGGCCGATGAATTTAATAGAGTAGGCTTTCGCACTTGGGGCTTCAAATGGACGTTCGTGGCAGCATCGGTTGACCCACGCTATAATGGGGGCTATAAACTTCATCTATAGTGGTTTGTCTTCGGGCCCAAATACCTTTGTTTAGGCCTATGAATTTGATAAAGCGGGCTGTCGCACTTGGGCTTCAAATGGACATTCGTGGCAGCATCAGTTGACCCACGGAGCCCACAATAATCAAATCAAAGCTGACCTAGAGGGCCATAATGGGGGCAATAAACTTTGTATATAGCGATTTTTTTCGAGCCCAAATACCTTTGTTTAGGCCCATGAATTTGATAGAGGTGGCTTGCGTACTTGAGCTTCAAATGGACGTTCATGGCAGGCATCGGTTGACCAACATGGCCTATAATATATCAAATCGAAGCTGAATCAGAGGGCTATAATAGGGGCTGTAAATTCATCTATAGTAGTTTGTCTTTGGGCCAAATTACCTCTGTTTAGGCCCATGGATTTGATAGAGTGGGCTTTTATACTTGGGCTTCACATGGACGTTCATGGTTGCATCGGTTGACCCACGGAGCCCATAATATTCAAATAGAAGTTGACTCAGAGGGCTATAATGGGGGATATACACTTCATCTATAGCGGTTGTGTCTTCGGGCCCAAATACCATTGTTTAGGCCCATGAATTTGATAGAGTGGGCATTCATACTTAGGCTTCAAATGGACGTTCGTGTCAGCATCGGTTGACCCACGAAGCCCATAATATATCAAATCGAAGCAGACTCCAGGGCTATAATGGGGGCTATACAGTTCATCTATAGTGATTTTTCTTCAGGCCCAAATACCTTTGTTTAGGCCCATGAATTTGATAGAGTGGGCTTTCGCAATTGGGTTTCAAATGGACATTCGTGGCAGCATCAAATGACCCACGGGGCCCATAATATATCAAATCAAAGCTGAATCAGAGTCCTATGATAGGGGGCTATAAACTTTGTTTATAGCGGTTTGTCTTTCGGCCCAATTACCTTTGTTTAGGCCCATGAATTTAATAGAGTGGACATTCGTCTTGCGCCTCAAATGGACAATCATGGCAGCTTCGGTTGACCCACGGGGCCCATAATATATCAAATCGAAGCTAAATCAGAGGACTATAATGGGGGCTATAAACATCATCTTTAGCAGGTCATCTTCGGGCCCAAATATTTTTCTTTAGGCCCATGGGATTCATAGAGTGGGCTTTCAGACTTAGGTTTCAAATGGACGTCGTGGCAGCATCAGTTGATCATGGGGCCCATAATATATTAAATCAAAGCTTACTCAGAGGGCTAAAATGAGGGCTATAAACTTCATCTATAGCATTTTTTCTTCGGGCCCAATTACCTCTGTTTAGCCCATGAATTTGATAGAGTGGGGTTTCGTACTTGGGCTTCAAATGGACGTTCGTGGCAGCATCGGTTGACCCAAGGTCCCCATAATATATCAAATCAAAGCCGAATCAGAGGGCTATAATAGGGGCTATAAAATTCATCTATAGCAATTTATCTTCGGGACAAATAACCTTTGTTTAGGCCCACAAATTTAATAGAGTGGGCTTTCATACTTGGGCTTTAAATGGACGTTCGTGACAGCATCGGTTTACCCACGTAGGCCATAATATATCAAATCGAAGCTGAAAGAGGGCTATAATGGGGGCTATAAACTTCATCTATAGCAGGTTGTCCTCGGGCCCAAATATTTTTCTTTAGGCCCATGGATTTGATAGAGTGGGCTTTTTGCACTTGGGTTTCAATGGACATTCGTGGCAGCATCGGTTGATCCACGGGACCCATAATATATCAAATCGAAGCTGAATCAAAGGGCTATAATGGATGCTATAAACTTCGTCTATAGCGGTTTATCTTCGGGCCCAAATACCTTTGTTTAGGCCCATGGATTTTATAGAGTGGGCTTTTGTACTTAGGTTTCAAATGGACGTTCATGGCAGCATCGGTTGATCCACGGGACCTATAATATATCAAATCAAAGCTGAATCAGAGGGCTATAATGGACACTATAAACTTCATCCATAGCAGTTTTTCTTTGGGCCCAAATAACTTTGTTTAGGCCCATGAATTTGATGGAGTAGGCTTTCGCACTTAGACTTTAAATGGACATGCAGCATCGGTTGACCCACGAGGCCAATAATATATCAAATTGAAGTTGACATAGAGGGCTATAATGGGGGCTATAAACTTCATCTATAGTGGGTCATCTTCATGCCCAAATATTTTTATTTAGGCCCATGGATTTGATAGAGTGGGCTTTGGCACTTGGGATTCAAATGGACGTTCGTGGCAGCATCAGTTGACCCAAGGGGTTCCATAATATATCAAATCAAAGCTGAATCAGAGGGCTATAATGGGGACAAAAAACATCATCTATAACGGGTGATCTTCGGGGCCAAATACCTTTGTTTAGGCCCATGAATTTGATAGAGTGGGCTTCCACACTTGGGCTACAAATGGACGTTCGTGGTGGCATCGATTGACCCATAGGGCTTATAATATATCAAATCGAAGCTGACTCAGAGATCTATAATGTGGGCTATAAAGGCCGTCTATAGCAGTTTTCCTTTGGGCCCAAAAACCTATGTTTAGGTGCATGGATTTGATAGAGTGGGCTTGGGCACTTGGGCTTCCAATGGACGTTCGTGGCGGCTTCGGTTGACCCACGGGACCCATAATATATCAAATAGAAGCTGACTCAGAGGGCTATAATGCGGGCTATAAAAATCATCTATAGTGGTTTGTCTTTGGGCCCAAAACCCATGTTTAGGCCCATGGATTCGATATTGTTGGTTTTCGCACTTGGGCGTCAAATGGACGTTCGTGGCGGTAACGGTTGACCCATGGGGCCCGTAATATATCAAATCGAAGCTGACTCAGAGGGCTATAATGTGGGCTATAACGCCATATATAGCGCTTTTTCTTTAGTCCCCAAAAACCTATGTTTAGGCCCATGGATTTCATAGAGTGGGCTTTCACACTTGGGCGTCAAATGGACGTTCGTGGTGGCATCGGTTGACCCACGGGCCAATAATATATTAAATCGAAGCTGACTCAGAGGGCTATAATAGGGGCTATTAATGTTGTCTATAGCGGTTTGTCTTTGAGCCCAAAAACCTATGTTTAGGCCCATGGATTTGATAGAGTGGGCTTTCGTACTTGGGCTTCAAATGGACGTTCGTGACGACATCGATTGACCCACGGGGCCTATAATATATCAAATAGAAGCTAACTCAGAGGGCTATAATGCGGGCTATAAAGGGCATCTATAATGGTTGTTCTCTGGGCCCAAAAACCTATGTTTAGGCCCATGGATTTGATAGAGTGGGCTTGGGCACTTGGGCTTCAAATGGACATTCTTGGTGGCATCGGTTGACCCACGAGGTCCATAATATATTAAATAGAAACTGACTCAGAGGGCTATAAAATGGGTTATAAATGTCATCATAACGGTTTGTCTTTGGGCCCAAATACCTATGTTTAGGCCCATGGATTTGATAGAGTGGGCTTTCACACTTAGGCTTCAAATGGACATCATGGCGGCAACGGCTGACCCATGGGGCCTGTAATATATAAAATCGAAGCTAACTCAGAGGGCTATAATGTGGCTATAAAGGCCATCTATAGCGGATTTTCTTTAGGCCCAAAAACCTATGTTTAGGCCCATGGATTTGATAGAGTGGGCTTTTGCACTTGGGCGTTAAATGGACGTTCGTGGTGGCATCGGTTGACCCATGGGGCCCATAATATATCAAATCGAAGCTGACTCAGAGGGCTGTAATTGGGGCTATTAATGTTGTCTACAACGGTTTGTCTTTGAGCCCAAAAACCTATGTTTAGGCCCATGGATTTGATAGAGTGGGCTTTCACACTTAGGCTTCAAATGGACTTTCGTGGCGGCATCGGTTGACCCATGGGGCCTATAATATATCAAATCAAAGCTGACTCAAAGGGCAATAATGCGAGCTATAAAGGCCACCTATAGCAATTTTTCTTTAGGCCCAAAAACCTATGTTTAGGGCCATGGATTTAATACAGTGGGCTTGGGTGCTTGGGCTTCAAATGGACGTTCGTGGCGACATCGGTTGACCCACGAGGCCCATAATATATGAAATAGAAGCTGACTCAGAGGGCTATAATATGGGCTATAAACGTCATCTATAGCGGTTTGTCTTTGGGCCCAAAAACCTATGTTTAGGCCAATGGATTTGGTAGAGTGGGTTTTCGCACTTGGGCTTCAAATGGACGTTCATGGCGGCATCGGTTAACCCACGGGGCCCATAATATATCAAATCGAAGCTGACTCAGAGGGCTATATTGGGGGCTATATGCTTTGTCTATAGCGGTTTGTCATTGGGCCCAAAAACCTATGTTTTCAGGCCTCAATACCTTTATTTCGGCCCACAGATTTGATATTGGGCTTGGGCACTTGGGCTTTAAATGGACATTCGTGGCGGCATCGATTTAACCACGGGGCCCATAATATATCAAATCGAAGCTGACTTAGAGGGCTATTATACGGGATACAAACATCGTCTATAGTGATTTGTCTTTGGACCCAAAAACCTATGTTTAGGCCTACAGATTTGATAGAGTGGGCTTTCGCACTTGGGCTTCAAATGGACGTTCATTGCAGCAAACGGTTGACCCATGGGGCCCGTAATATATAAAATTGAATCTGACTCAGAGAGCTATAATGTGGGCTATAAAGGCCATCTATAACGATTTTTCTTTAGGCCCAAAAAGCAATGTTTAGGCCCATGGATTTGATAGAGTGGGCTTTCGCACTTGGGCTTCAAATGGACATTCGTGCCAGCATCGATTCACCCACGGGGCCCATAATATATCAAATCAAAGCTGACTCAGAGGGCTATAATAGTGGCTATTAATTTGTCTATAGCAGTTTATCTTTAGGCTCAAAAACCTATGTTTAGACCCATGGATTTGATAGAGTTGGCTTGGGCACTAGGGCTTCAAATGGACGTTCGTCGGGCAGGCATCAGTGGAACCACAGGGCCCATAATATATCAAATCGAAGCTGACCCAGAGGGCTATTATACGGGCTATAAAACATCATCTATAGCGGTTTGTCTTTAGGCCAGAAACCTATGTTTAGGCCTGTGGATTTGATAGAGTGGGCTTTCGCACTTGGGCTTCAAATGGACATTCGTGCCAGCATCGGTTAACCCATGGGGCCCATAATATATCATATCGAAGCTGACTCAGAGGGCTATTATGCGGGCTTATAAACATCATCTATAGCGGTTTGTCTTTAAGCCCAACAACCTATGGTTTAGGCCCATGGATTTGATAGAGTGGGCTTTTGCCTTGGGCTTCAAATGGACGTTCGTGGCGACAACGGTTGACCCACGGGGCCCGTAATATATCAAATCAAAACTGACACAAAGGGATATAATGTGGGCTACAAATGCCATCTATAGTAGTTTTTCTTTAGGCCCAAAAACCTATATTTAGGCCCATGGATTTGATAGAGTGGGCTTTCGCACTTGGGCATCAAATGGACATTTATGGCGGCATCGGCTGACCCACGGGGCCCATAATATATTAAATCGAAGCTGACTCAGAGGGATATAATAGGGGCTATTAATGTTGTCTACAACGGTTTGTCTTTGAGCCCAAAACCTATGTTTAGGCCCATGGATTTGATAGAGTGGGCTTTCGTACTTGGGCTTCAAATGATGTTCGTGGCGGCATCGGTTGACCCACGGGGCCTATAATATATCAAATAAAAGTCTGACTCAAAGGGCTATAATGTGGGCTATAAAGGCCATCTATAACGGTTGTTCTCTGGGCCCAAAAACGTATGTTTAAGCCCATGGATTTGATAGAGTGGGCTTGGGCACTTGGGCTTCAAATGGACGTTCTTGGCGGCATTGGTTCACCCACGGGGCCCATAATATATCAAATAGAAGCTGACTCAGAGGGCTATAAAATGGGCTATAAACATCGTCCATAGCGATTTGTCTTTGGGCCCCAAAAACCTATGTTTAGGCTCATGGATTTGATAGAGTGGGCTTTCACACTTGGGCTTCAAATGGACGTTAGTGGCGGTATCGGTGACCCACGGGGCCCATAATATATCAAATCAAAGCTGACTTAGAGGGATATAATGGGGGCTATACAATTCATATATAGCGGTTTGTCCTTGGGCCCAAAAACCTATCTTTTTCGGGCCCAAATACCTTTGTTTCGGCCCACGGGATTTGATTGTGGGCTTGGGCACTTGGGCTTCAAATGGACGTTCGTGGCGGGCATCGGTTGCACCACAGGGCCCATAATATAGCAAATCGAAGCTGACTAAGAGGGCTATTATACGGGCTATAAATGTCGTCTATAGCGATTTATCTTTGGTCCCAAAAAACCGGTGTTTAGGCCCATGGATTTGATAGAGCAGGCTTTTGC
This sequence comes from Mallotus nudiflorus, assembly GCA_947683625.1. Classification (NCBI taxonomy): domain Eukaryota; kingdom Viridiplantae; phylum Streptophyta; class Magnoliopsida; order Malpighiales; family Euphorbiaceae; genus Mallotus; species Mallotus nudiflorus. The sequence goes on from CANTUR010001083.1 coordinate 43,933, forward strand.
ACTAGGGCTTCAAATGGACGTTCGTGGCGGCATCGGTTGACCCACGGGGGCCCATAATATATCAAATCAAAGCTGACTCAGAGGGCTATTATACGGGCTATTAAACAACATCTATAGCGATATATCTTGGGCCCAAAAACCTATGTTTAGGCCCATGGATTTGATAGAGTGGGCTTTCACACTTGGGCTTCAAATGGACGTTCGTGGTGGCAATATATCAAATCAAAGCTGACTCAGAGGGCTATAATGTGGGCTATAAAGGCTATATATAGCGGATTTTCTTTAGGCCCAAAAACCTATGTTTAGGCCCATGATTTGATAGAGTGGGCTTTCACACTTGGGCTTCAAATGGACGTTCTTGCCGGCATCGGTTTGACCCACGGGGCCCATAATATATCAAATTGAAGCTGACTCAGAGGGCTATAATTGGGGCTATTAATGTTGTCTACAGCGGTTTGTCTTTGAGCCCAAAAACTATGTTTAGGCCCATGGATTTGATAGAGTGGGCTTTCACACTTGGGCTTCAAATGGACTTTCGTGCCGGCATCGATTTGACCCATGGGGCCTATAATATATCAAATCAAAGCTGAATCAGAGGGCAATAATACGGGCTATAAAGGCCGCCTATAGTGGTTTTTCTTTGGGCCCAAAAACCTATGTTTAGGGCCATGGATTTAATACAGTGGGCTTAGGCGCTTGGGCTTCAAATGGACGTTCGTGGTGGCATCAGTTGACCCACGGGGCCCATAATATATGAAATAGAAGCTAACTCAGAGGGCTATAATGTGGGCTATAAACATCATCTATAGCGGTTTGTCTTTGGGCCCAAACCCCTATGTTTATGCCCATGGATTTGATAGAGTGGGTTTTTCGCACTTGTCGCTTCAAATGGACGTTCATGGCAGCATCGGTTGACCCACGGGGCCCGTAATATATCATATCGAAGCTGACTCAAAGGGCTATTATACAGGCTATAAACATCATCTATAGCGGTTTTCCTTTGGGCCTAAAAACCTATGTTTAGGCCCATGGATTTGATAGAGTGGGCTTTCACACTTGGCCTTCAAATGAACGTTTGTGGCGGCATCGGTTGACCCACTGGGCCTATAATATATCAAATAGAAGATGAATCAGAGGGCTATAATGTTGGCTATAAAGGCCATCTATAGCGGTTCTTCTCTGGGCCCAAAAACCTATGTTTAGGCCCATGGATTTGATAGAGTGGGATTGGGCACTTGGGCTTCAAATGGATGTTCGTGGCGGCATCGGTTGACCCACGAGGCCCATAATATATGAAATAGAAGCTGACTCAGAGGGCTATAATGTGGGCTATAAACGTCATCTATAAGGTTTCTCTTTGGGCCGAAAAACCTATGTTTAGGCCCATGGATTTGATAGAGTGGGTTTTCGCACTTGGGCTTCAATGGACGTTCGTGGCCGCATCGGTTGACCCACGGGGCCCATAATATATCAAATCGAAGCTAACTCAGAGGGCTGTTATGTGGGCTATAGATGTCATCTATAGCAGTTTGTCTTTGGGCCCAAAAACCTATGTTTAGGCCCATGGATTGTTAGAGTGGCCATGGGCACTTGGGCTTCAATGGACGTTCGTGGCAGCATCGGTTGACTTACGGGGCCCATAATATATCGAATCGAAGCTGAATCAGAGGGCTATAATGTAGGCTATAAAGGCCATCTATAACGGTTTTTCTTTGGGCCCAAAAACCTAGGTTTACCGCCATGGAATTGTAGAGTGGGCTTGGGCACTTAGGCTTTAAATGGACGTTCATGGCGGCATCGGTTGACCCACGGGGCCTATAATATATCAAATAGAAGCTGACTCAGAGGTCTATAGTATGGGCTATAAACATCGTCTATAGCGATTTTGGCTTTGGCCCCAAAACCTATGTTTAGGCCCATGGATTGATAGAGTGATCTTTCGCACTTGGGCTTCAAATGGACGTTCGTGGCGGCATCGGTTGACCCACTGGGCCCATAATATATCAAATTGAAGCTAACTCAGAGGGCTATAATGGGGAATATATATTTTGTCTATAGCTGTTTTGTCCTTGGGGCCCAAAAACCTATGTTTTCAGGCCCAAATATCTTTGTTTTGGCCATGGATTTGATAGTGGGCTTGGGCACTTGGCTTCAAATGCACGTTCATGGCGGCATCGGGTTGAACCACGGGGCCCATAATATATCAAATCGAAGCTAACTCAGAGGGCTATTATATGGGCTATAAACATCATCTATAGCAGTTTGTCTTTGGGCCCAAAAACCTGTGGTTTAGGCCATGGATGTTGATAGAGTGGGCTTGCGCACTTGGGCTGCCAAGATGGACATTCATGGTGGCATCCGTTGAACCACGGGGCCCATAATTTATCAAATCGAATCTGACTCAGAGGGCTATTATACAGGCTATGAACATCATCTATAGCGGTTTGTCTTTGGGCCCAAAAACCTATGTTTAGGCCCATGATTTGATAGAGCGGGCTTTCATACTTGGGCTTCATATGGACGTTCGTCGCAGCATCGGTCGACCCCACAGGGCACATAATATATCAAATTAAAGCTGACTCAGAGGGCTATTATATAGGCTATAAACGTCATCTATAGCAGTTTGCGTTTGGGCCTAGAAACCTATGTTTAGACCCATGGATTTGTTAGGGTGGCCATGGGCACTTGGGCTTCAAATGGACGTTCATGGTGGTATCGGTTGACCAACGGGGCCCATAATATATCAAATCAAAGCTGACTTAGAGGGCTATAATGTGGGCTGTAAAGGTCATCTATAGCAGTTTGTCTTTCGCCCTAAAAACTTATTTTTAGGCCCATGGATTTGATAGAGTAGGCTTTCACACTTGGGCTTCAAATGGACGTTCGTGGTGGCATCGGTTGACCCACGGGGGCCTATAATATATGAAATCGAAGCTGACTCAGAGGGCTATAATGTAGGCTATAAAGGCCGTTTATAGCAATTTTTCTTTGGGCCTAAAAACCTATGTTTAGGCCTATGGATTTGATAGAGTGGGTTTGGGCATATAGGCTTCAAATGGACGTTCGTGGCGGCATTGGTTGACCCACGGGGCCTATAATATATCAAATAGAAGCTAACTCAGAGGGCTATAAACTTCATCTATAGCAGTTTGTCTTTGGGCCCAAAAACTTATTTTTAGGCCCATGGATTTTTTAGAGTGGCCATGGGCACTTGGGCTTCAAATGGACGTTCGTTGCGGCATCGGTTGACCCACGGTGCGCCATAATATATCAAATCGAAGCTGACTCAGAAGGCTATAGTGCAGGCTATTAACATCCTCTATAGCAGTTTGTCTTTGGGCCTAGAAACCTATGTTTAGGCCCATGGATTTGATAGGGTGGGATTTTGCACTTGGGCTTTAAATGGACGTTCGTGGCGACATCGGCTGACCCACGGGGGCCATAATATATCAAATCGAAGCTGACTCAGAGGGCTATAATGGGGGCTATATACTTCGTCTATAGTGGTTTCTCCTCGGGCCCAAAAACATAGTTTTTTGGCCCAAATACCTTTATTTCGGTCCACGAATTTGATAGTGGGCTTGGGCACTTGGGCTTCAAATGGACGTTCGTGGTGGCATCGGTTGACCCACGGGGACCATAATATATCAAATTGAAGCTGACTCAGAGGGCTATTATACAAGCTATAGACATCATCTATAGCGGTTTGTCTTTGGGCCCAAAAACCTGTGTTTAGGCCTATGGATTTGATAGAGTGGGCTTTTAAACTTGGGCTTCAAATGGACATTCGTGGCGGCATCGGCTGACCCACGGGGCCCATAATATATTGAATCAAAGCGGAATTAGAGGGCTATAATAGGGGCTATTAATGCTTTCTATTGCAGTTTTTCATCGGGCTCAAAAACCTATGTTTAGGCCCATGGATTTGATAGAGTGGGCTTTCACACTTGGGCTTCAAATGGATGTTCGTGGCGGCATCGGTTGACCCACGAGGCCCATAATATATCAAATAGAAGCTGACTCAAAGGGCTATAATGTGGGCTATAAGCATCATCTATAGCGGTATGTCTTTGAGACCAAAAAATTATGTTTAGGCCTATTGATTTGATAGAGTGGGCTTTCGGACATGGGCTTCAAATGGACGTTCGTGGCAGTATCTGTTAACCCACGGGGCACATAATATATCAAATCGAAGCTGAATCAAAGGGCTATTATGTGGGCTATAAACGTCATCTATAGCAGTTTGTCTTTGGGCCTAAAAACCTATGTTTAGGCCCATGGATTTGTTAGGGTGGCCATGGGCACTTGGGCCTCAAATGGACATTCGTGGCGGCATCTGTTGACCAACGGGGCCCATAATATATCAAATCAAAGCTGACTTAGAGGGCTATAATGCGAGCTATAAATGTCATCTATAGCAGTTTGTCTTTAGGCCTAAAAACTTATTTTTAGGCCCATGGATTTGATAGAGTGGGCTTTCGCACTTGGGCTTCAAATGGATTCAAATGGACGTTTATGGTGGCATCAGTTGACCCACGGGGCCTATAATATATCAAATCAAAGCTGACTCAGAGGGCTATAATGTAGGCTATAAAGGCCATTCATAGTGATTTTTCTTTGGGCCCACAAACCTATGTTTAGTCCCATGGATTTGATAGAGTGGGCTTGGGCATATGGGCTTCAAATGGACATTCGTGGCGGCATTGGTTGACCCACGGGGCCCATAATATATCAAACAGAAGCTAACTCAGAGGGCTATAAATTTCATCTATAGCAATTTGTCTTTGGGCCCAAAAACCTATGTTTAGGCCCATGGATTTTTCAGAGTGGCCATGGGCACTTAGGCTTCAAATGGACTTTCGTGGCGGCATCGGTTGACCCACGGGGCCCATAACATATCAAATCAAAGCTGACTTAGAGCGCTATAATGTGGGCTATAAAGGTCATCTATAGAGGTTTTTCTTTGGGCCCAAAAACCTATGTTTAGGCCCATGGAATTGATAGAGTGGGTTTGGGCACTTGGGCTTCGAATGGACGTTTGTGTCGATATCAGTTGACCCACGGGGCCCATAATATATCAAATAGAATCTGACTCAGAGGGCTATTATATGGGCTATAAACGTCGTCTATAGCGGTTTGTCTTTAGGCCCAAAAACCTATATTTAGGCCCATGGATTTGATAGAGTGGGCTTTCGCACTTAGGCTTCAAATGAACGTTCGTGGCAGCATCGGTTGACCCACGGAGACCATAATATATCAAATCGAAGCTGACTCAGAGGGCTGTTATACGGGCTATAAACGTCATCTATAGCAGTTTGTCTTTGGGCCCAAAAGCCTATGTTTAGGCCCATGGTTTTGATAGAGTGGGCTTTCGCACTTGGGCTTCAAATGGACGTTCGTGGCAGCATCGGTTGACCCACGGGGCACATAATATATCAAATCGAAGCTGACTTAGAGGGCTATTATGCGGGCTATAAATGTCATCTATAGCGATTTTTCTTTGGGCCCAAAAACCTATGTTTAGGCCCATGGATTTGTCAGAGTGGCCATGGGCATTTGGGATTCAAATGGACGTTCATGGCGACATCGATTGACCAACGGGGCCCATAATATATCAAATCAAAGCTGACTCAGAGGGCTATAATGCGGGCTATAAATGTTGTCTATAATGGTTTGTCTTTGGGCCTAAAAACTAATTTTTAGGCCCATGGATTTGATAGAATGGGCTTTCGCACTTGGGCTTCAAATGGACGTTCGTGGTGGCATCGGTTGACCCACGGGGCCTATAATATATCAAATTAAAGCTGACTCAAAGGGCTATAATGTACGCTATTAAGGCCATTTACAGTGATTTTTCTTTGGGCCCAAAAACCTATATTTGGGCCAATGGATTTGATAGAGTGGGCTTGGGCACATGGGCTTTAAATGGACATTCATGGCGGTATTGGTTAACCCACGGGGCCCATAATATATCAAATAGAAGCTAACTCATAGGGCTATAAACTTCATCTATAGCTGTTTTTCTTTAGGCCCAAAAACCTATGTTTAGGCCCATGGATTTTTTAGAGTGGCCATGGGCACTTGGGCTTCAAATGGACATTTGTGGCGGCATCGATTGACCCATGAGGCCTATAATATATCAAGAGGGCTATAATATGGACTATAAAGGTCATCTATAGAGTTTTTTCTTTAGGCCCAAAAACCTATGTTTAGGCCAATGGTATTGATAGAGTGGGCTTGGGAACTTGGGCTTCAAATGGACGTTCGTGTTGGCATCATTTGACCCACGGGGCCCATAATATATCAAATAGAAGCTGACTCAGAGGGCTATAATATGGGCTATAAATATCGTCTATAGCGGTTTGTCTTTGGGCCTAAAAACCTATGTTTAGGCCCATGGATTTGATAGAGTGGGCTTTCGCACTTAGGCTTCAAATGGACATTCATGGCGGCATCGGTCGACCCATGGGGCCCATAACATATCAAATCGAAGTTGACTTAGAGGTCTATAATGGGCGCTATATACTTTGTCTATAGCGGTTTGTCCTTGGCCCAAAAAACCTGTGTTCTCGGGCCCAAATACCTTTATTTCGGCCCACGAATTTGATAGTGGGCTTGGGCACTTGGGCTTTAAATGGACGTTCATGTCGGCATCGGTTGAACCATGGGGCCCATAATATATCAATTCGAAGCTGACTCAGAGGGCTATTATACGGGCTATAAACGTCGTCTATAGCGGTTTGTCTTTGGGCCCAAAAACTTGTGTTTAAGCCCATGAATTTGATAGAGTGGGCTTTCGCACTTGGGCTTCAAATGGACGTTCATGGCGGCATCCGTTGACCCACGGGGACCATAATATATCAAATTGAATCTCACTCAGAGGGCTATTATGCGGGCTATAAACATCATCTATAGCAGTTTGTATTTGGGCCCAAAAACCTATGTTTAGGCCCATGGATTTGATAGAGTGGGCTTTCACACTTGGGCTTCAAATGGACATTCGTGGCGGCAACGATCGACCCACGGGGCTCGTAATATATCAAATTGAAGCTGACTCAGAGGGCTATAATAAAGGCTATACAAGCCGTCCATAGCAGTTTTTCTTTCAGCCCAAAAACTTATGTTTAGGCCCATGGATTTGAGAGAGTGGGCTTTTATACTTGGGCTTCAAATGGACGTTCATGGCGGCATCGGTTGACCCACGGGGCCCATAATATATCAAATCGAAGCTGACTCATAGGGCTATAGTATGGGCTATAAAGGTCATCTATAGTGGTTTTTCTTTGGGCTCAGAAACCTATGTTTAAGCCCATGGATTTGATAGAGTGGGCTTAGGCACTTGGGCTTCAAATGGACGTTGGTGGCGGCATCGGTTGACCCAGGGGCCTATGATATATCAAATCGAAGCTGACTCAGAGGGCTATTATGCAGGCTATAAAAGTCATCTATAGCAGTTTGTCTTTGGGCCTAAAAACCTATGTTTAGGCCCATGGATTTGATAAAGTAGGCTTTCACACTTGGGCTTCAAATGGACGTTCGTGGTGGCATCGGTTGACCCACGAGGCCTATAATATATCAAATTGAAGTTGCCTCAGAGGGCTATAATTTAGGCTATAAAGACCGTCTATAGCGGTTTTTATTTGGGCCAAAAAACCTATGTTTAGGCCCATGGATTTGACAGAGTGGGCTTGGGCACTTGGGCTTCAAAAGGGACGTTCGTGGCGGCATCGGTTGAACCACATGGCCGATAATATATCAATGAAAGCTGACTCAAAGGGCTATTATACGGGCTATAAACATCATCTATAGCGGTTTGTATTTGGGCCCAAAAACCTGGGTTTAGGCCCATGGACTGGATTGAGTGGGCTTTCATACTTGCGCTTCAAATGGACGTTCATGGCTACAACGGTTGACCCACGGGGCTCGTAATATATCAAATCGAAGCTGACTCAGAGGGCTATTATACGGGCTATAAACATCATCTATAGCGGTTTGTCTTTGGGCATAAAAACCTATGTTTAGGCCCATGGATTTGATAGAGTGGCCTTGCGCACTTGGGCTTCAAATGGACGTTCATGGCAGCAATAGTTGACCCCATGGGGCCCGTAATATATCAAATCGAAGCTAACTCAGAGGGCTATAAAGGCCGTCTATAGCGGTTTTTCTTTGGGCCAAAAAACCTATGTTTAGGCCCATGGATTTGACAGAGTGGGCTTGGGCACTTGGGCTTCAAATGGACGTTCGTGGCGGCATCGGCTGAACCACATGGCCGATAACATATCAAATGAAAGCTGACTCAAAGGGCTATTATACGGGCTATAAACATCATCTATAGCAGTTTGTCTTTGGGCCCAAAAACCTGGGTTTAGGCCCATGGACTGGATTGAGTGGGCTTTCGTACTTGCGCTTCAAATGGACGTTCATGGCTACAACGGTTGACCCACGAGGCTCGTAATATATCAAATCGAAGCTGACTCAGAGGGCTATTATACGGGCTATAAAAATCATCTATAGCGGTTTGTCTTTGGGCACAAAAACCTATGTTTAGGCCCATGGATTTGATAGAGTGGGCTTTCACACTTGGGCTTCAAATGGACATTCGTGGTGACAATAGTTGACCCACGGGGCTCGTAATATATCAAATCAAAGCTAACTCAGAGGGCTATAAAGGCCATCTATAGCGATTTTTCTTTGGGCCCAAAAACCTTTGTTTAGGCCCATGGATTTGATAGAGTGGGCTTTCGCATTTGGGCTTCAAATGGACATTCGTGGTGGCATTGGTTGACCCACGGTGCGCCATAATATATCAAATCGAAGTTGACTCAGAAGGCTATAGTGCGGGCTATAAACATCCTCTATTCTTTGGGCCAGAAACCTATGTTTAGGCCCATGGATTTGATAGGGTGGGCTTTCGCACTTGGGCTTCAAATGGACGTTCGTGGCGGCATCGGTTGACCCACGGGGCCCATAATATATCAAATCGAAGCTGACTCAGAGGGCTATAATGGGGGCTATATACTTTGTCTATAGTGGTTTCTCCTCGGGCCCAAAAACATAGTTTTTGGGCCCAAATACCTTTATTTCGGCCCACAATTTTGATAGTGGGCTTGGGCACTTGGGCTTCAAATGGACATTCGTGGCGGCATCGGTTGACCCACGGGGACCATAATATATCAAATTGAAGCTGACTCAGAGGGCTATTATACGAGCTATAAACATCGTCTATATTGGTTTGTCTTTGGGCCCAAAAACCTGTGTTTAGGCCCATGATTTGATAGAGTGGGCTTTCACACTTGGGCTTCAAATGGACGTTCGTGGCGGCATCGGCTGAACCACGGGGCCCATAATATATCAAATCAAAGCTGAATCAGAGGGCTATAATAGGGGCTACTAATGCTTTCTATTGCAGTTTGTCTTCGGGCTCAAAAACCTATGTTTAGGCCCATGATTTGATAGGGTGCGCTTTCGCACTTGGGCTTTAAATGGATGTTCGTGGCGGCATCGGTTGACCCACGGGGCCCATAATATATCAAATCGAAGCTGAATCAGAGGGCTATTATACGGGCAATATACATCATCTATAGCAGTTTGTCTTTGGGCCTAAAACCTATGTTTAGGCCCATGGATTTGATAGAGTGGGCTTTCGCACTTGGTCTTCTAATGGATGTTCGTGGTGCAATCGGTTGACCCACGGGGCCTATAACATATCAAATCAAAGCTGACTCAGAGGGCTATAATAGAGGCTATTAATGCTGTCTATAGCGGTTTGTCTTTGGGCCCAAAAACTTATTTTTAGGTCCATGGATTTGATAGAGTGGGCTTTCGCACTTGGGCTTCAAATGGACGTTCGTGGCGGCATCGGTTGACCCACAGGGCCCATAATATATCAAATCGAAGCTGACTCAGAGGGCTATAATAGGGGCTATTAATGTTGTCTATAGCAGTTTGTCTTTGGGCCCAAAAACCTATATTTAGGCCCATGGATTTGATAGAGTGGGCTTTCACACTTGGGCTTCAAATGGATGTTCGTTGTGGCATCGGTTGACCTACAGGGCCCATAATTTGTCAAATCAAAGCTCACTCAGAGGGTTAAAATGTGAGCTATAAAGGCCTTCTATAGCAATTTTCCTTTGGGCACAAAAACCTATGTTTAGGCCCATGGATTTGATAGAGCGGGCTTGGGCACTTGGGCTTCAAATGGACGTTCGTCGGCAGCATCGGTTGACCCACGGGGGCCATAATATATCAAATAGAAGCTGACTCAGTGGGCTATAATGAAGGCTATAAACATCATCTATAGCGATTTCTCCTTGGGCCAAAAAACCTATGTTTAGGCCCATGGATTTCGCACTTGGGCTTCAAATGGACGTTCGTGGAGGCATCGGTTGAACCACGGGGCTCATATTATATTGAAGCTGACTCAAAGGGCTATAATGGGGGCTATAAACATCATCTATAGCGGTTTATTTTGAGGCCCAAAAACCTATGTTTTCAGGCCCAAATACCTTGGTTCCGACCCACGAATTTGATAGTGGGCTTGGGCACTTGGGCTTCAAATGGACGTTCGTGGCGGCATCGATTGACTCACGGGGTCCATAATATATCAAATCGAAGCTGACTCAGAGGGCTATTAAACAGGCTATAAATGTCATCTTTAGCGGTTTGTCTTTGGGCCTAAAAACCTATGTTTAGGCCCATGGATTTGATAGAGTGGGCTCTCGCACTTGGGCTTCAAATGGACGTTCGTGGTGGCATCGGTTGACCCATGGGGCCTATAATATATCAAACCAAAGCTAACTCAGAGGGCTATAATGCGGGCTATAAAGGCCATCTATAGCGATTTCTCTTTGGGCCCAAAAAACTTATGTTTAGGCCCATAGATTTGATAGAGTGGGCTTTCACACTTGGGCTTCAAATGGACATTCGTGGCGGCAATAGTTGACCCACGGGGCCCGTAATATATCAAATCAAAGCTAACTCAGAGGCCTATTATATGGGCTATATACGTCATCTATAGCATTTTGTCTTTGGGCCCAAAAACCTTGTTTAGGCCTATGGATTTGATAGAGTGGGCTTTCATACTTGGGCTTCAAATGGACGTTCGTGGTGGCATCGGTTGACCCACGGGGCCCATAATATATCAAATTATATCTGACTTAGAGGGCTATAATAGGGGCTATTAATGCTATCTATAGCAGTTTTTCTTTGGGCAAAAAACCTATGTTTAGGCCCATGGATTTGATAGAGTGGGCTTTTGCACTTGGGCTTCAAATGGACGTTCGTGGCAGCATCGGTTGACCCATGGGACCCATAATATATCAAATCAAAATTGACACAGAAGGCTATAATAGCGGCTATAAACTTCATGCATTGCAATTTGTCTTTGGGCCTAAAAACCTATGTTTAGGCCCATGGATTTCATAGAGTGCGCTTAGGCACTTGGGCTTCAAATGGACATTCGTGGCGGCATCGGTTGAACCACGGGGCCCATAATATATCAAATCGAAGCTGACTCAGAGGGCTATTATACGGGCTATATACGTCATCTATAGTAGTTTATCTTTGGCCCAAAAACCTATGTTTAGGCCCATGGATTTGATAGAGTGGGCTTTCACACTTCGGCTTCAAATGGACGTTTGTGGCGGCATCGGTTGACCTGTGGGGCCCATAATATATCAAATCGTAGCTGACTCAGAGGTCTATTATATGGGCTATAAACATCGTCTATTTATAGCCCTCTAAATTAGCTTGATATCATATATTATGTGCCCCGTGGGTCAACCGATGCTGCCACGAACGTCCATTTAAAGCCCAAGTGCGAAAGCCCACTCTATCAAAACCATGGGCCTAAACAAAGGTAATTGGGCCCGAAGATAAACCGCTATAGACAAAGTTTATAGCCCTCTGATTCAACTTCAATTTGATATATTATGGGCTCCGTGGGTCAACCGATGCTGCCACGAACGTCCATTTGAAGTCTAAGTATGAAAGCCCACTCTATCAAATCCATGGGCCTACACAAAAATATTTGGGCCAGAAGATGGCCCACTATAGATGGAGTTTATAGTCCCCATTATAGCCCTCTGATTCAGCTTCGATTTGATATATTATGGGCCCCGTGGATCAACCGATGCTGCCACAAATGTCCATTTGAAGCACAACTGCAAAATCCCACTCTATCAAATCCATGGGCCTAAACAAAAATATTTGGCCCTGAAGAAGACTCGCTATAGATGATGTTTATAGCCCCCATTATAGCCCTCTTATTCAGCTTTGATTTAATATATTATGTGCCCCTTGGGTCATCCGATGCTGCCACAAACGTCCATTTGAAGCCCAAGTGCGAAAGCCCACTCTATCAAATTCATGGGCCTAAACAAAGGTATTTGGGCCCAAAGACAAACTACTATAGATGAAGTTTATAGCCCCCATTATAGCCCTCTGATTCAACTTCGACTTGATATATTATAGGCCCCATGGGTCAACCGATGCTACCATGAACGTCCATTTGAGGCCCAAGTGCAAAAGCCCACTCTATCAAATCTTAGGCCTAAACAATGCTATTTGGGCCCAAAGAGAAACCGCTATAGAAAATGTGTATAGCCCCCATTATAGCCCTATGAGTCAGCTTTGATTTGATATATTATGGGCCACGTGTGTCAATCGATGCTGCCACGAACGTCCATTTGAAGCCCAAGTGCGAAAGCCCACTCTATCAAATCCATGGGCCTAAAAAAACATATTTGTCCTCAAAGATGACAAGCTATAGATGAAGTTTATAGGCCCCATTATAGACGTCTGAGTCATCTTTGATTTGATATATTATGGGCCCCATGGGTCACCCGTTGCTGCCACCAATGTCTATTTGAAGCCTGAGTGCAAAAGCCCACTCTATCAAATCCATGGGGCAAAACAAAAATATTTAAGCCCAAAGATGACCTGCTGTAGATGAAGTTTCTAGCCCCTATTATAGCCCTCTGATTCAGCTTCGATTTGATATATTATGGGCCCCGTGGGTCAACCGATGCTACCGCGAACGTCCATTTGAAGCTTAATTATGAAAGCCCACTCTATCAAATCCATGGGCCTACACAAAAGTATTTAGGCCTAAAGACGGCCCGTTATAGATGAAGTTTATAGCCCCCCATTATAGCTCTCTGATTTAGCTTCGATTTGATATATTATGGGCCTCGTGGGTCAACCAATGCTGCCGATGAACATCCATTTGAAGCCCAAGTGTGAAAGCCCACTCTATCAAATCCATGGGCCTAAACAAAAATATTTGGTCCCGAGGACGACCCGCTATAGATGACTTTTATAGCCCCCATTATAGTCCTCTGATTTTGCTTCGATTTGATATATTTTGGGCCCCGTGGTCAACCGATGCTGCCACGAATGTCCATTTGAACCCCAAGTGTGAAAGCCCACTCTATCAAATCCATGGGCCTAAACAAAAATATTTGGGCCCAAAGACAAATTGCTATAGGTGAAGCTTATAGCCCCCATTATAGTTCTCTAAGTAAGCTTTGATCTGATATATTATGGGCCCTTTAGGTCAATCGATGCTACCATGAACATCCGTTTGAAGGCCAAGTGCGAAAGCCCACTTTATGAAATTCATGGGCCTAAACAAAGGTATTTGGGCCCGAAGACAAACTGCTATAGGCAAAGTCTATAGCCCCCATTATAGCCCTCTGAGTCAGCTTGGATTTGATATATTATGGGCTATATGGGTCAACCGATTCCGCCATGAACGTCCATTTAAAGCCCAAGTGCGAAAGCACACTCTATCAAATCCATTGGCCTACATAAAAATATTTGGCCCCGAAGATGGCCCATTATAGATTAGGTTTATAGCTCCCAATATATCCCTCCGAATTAGCTTCGATGCTGCCTATGAACGTCCATTTGAAGCCCAAGTGCGAATGCCCACTCTATCAAATCCATGGGCCTAAACAAATGTATTTGGGCCCGAAGACAAACCGCTATAGACAAAGTTTATAGCCCCCCACGATAGCCCTCTGATTCAATTTTGATTTGATATATTATAGGGCCCCGTGGTCAATCGATGCTGCCATGAATGTCCACTTAAAGCCCAAGTGTAAAAGCTTACTCTATCAAATTCATGGGTCTAAACAAAAGGTATTTAGGCTCGAAGACACACCGCTATAGACGAAGTTTTTAGCCCCTATTATAGCCCTCTTAGTTAGCTTTGATATGATATATTATGGGCCCCATGGTTCAACTGATGCTACCACGAACGTCCATTTGAAGCCAAGTGCGAAAGCCCACTCTATCAAATCCACGGGCCTAAACAAAAATATTTGGGCCTGAAGACATCCCACTATAGATGAAGTTTATAGCCCCCATCATAGGCCTCTGATTCAGCTTTGATTTGATATATTATGGGCCCCGTGGGTGAATTGGTGCTGCCACAAACATCCATTTTAGGCCCAAGTGCTAAAGCCCACTCTATCAAATTCATGGGCCTAAACAAAGGTATTTAGGCCTGAAGACATACCGCTATAGATGAAGTTTCTAGCACCCATTTTAGCCTTCTGATTCTGCTTTGATTTGATAAATTATGGGCTTCGTGGGTCAACCAATGCTGCCATAAATGTCCATTTGAAGCCCAAGTGTGAAAGCGCACTCTATCAAATTCATAGGCCTAAACAAAGGTATTTGGGCTCGAAGATAAATAACTATCGATGAAGTCTATAGTGCCCATTATAGCCCTCTGAGTCAGCTTCCATTTGATATATTATGGGCTCTGTGGGTCAATTTGATGCTGCCACGAACGTCCATTTGAAGCCCCAGTGTGAAAGCCCACTCTATCAAATCCATGGGCCTATATAAAAATATTTGAGCCCGAGGACAGCCTGCTATAGATGAAATTTATAGGCCCCATTATAGCCCTCTAAATCAGGTTCAATTTGATATATTATGCGCCCCATGGGTCAACCGATGCTACCACGAACGTCAATTTCAAGCCTAAGTGTGAAATCCCACTTTATTAAATCCATTAGCCTAAACAAAGGCATTTGGGCCTGAAGACAAATCACTATAGACGAAGTTTATAGCACCTTTTATAGCCCTCTGATTTAGCTTTGATTTGATATATTATGGGCTCCATGGGTCAACCAATGCTGCCACGAACGTCCATATGAAGCCCAAGTTTGAAAGCCCACTCTATCAAATTCATGGGCATAAATAAAGGTATTTGGACCAAAAAAATCTTCTGTAGACGAAGTGTATAGCCCCCATATAGCCCTTTGATTTAGCTTTAATTTGATATATTATGGGCCCCGTGGGTTAACCGATGCTGCCACGAATATCCATTTGATGCCCAAGTGTGAAAGCCCACTCTATTAAAATCATGGGCCTAAACAAAGGTATTTGGGCCCGAAGACAAACTGCTATAGATGAATTTTATAGCCCCCATTATAGGCCTCTGAGTTAGCTTTGATTTGATAAATTATAGGCTCCGTGGGTCAACCGATGTAGCAACGAACGTCCATTTGAAGTGCATGTGCGAAAGCCCACTCTATCTAATCCATGAGCCTAAACAAAGGCATTTGGGCCCGAAGACAAATCACTATAGACGAAGTTTATAGCACCCTTTATAGCCCTCTGATTTAGCTTTGATTTGATATATTATAGGCTCTGTGGGTTAACCAATCCTGCCACGAACATCCATTTGATACCCAAGTTTGAAAGCCCACTCTATCAAATGAATGGGCCTAAAAAAAGGTATTTGGGCCCGAAGATAAACCGCTATAGATGAAGTTTATAGCCTCCACTATGTCCCCCTGAGTAAGCTTTGATTTGAAATATTATAGGCTCTGTGGTTCAACCGATCCTGCCATGAACGTCTATTTGAAGCCCAAGTTTGAAAGCCCACTCTATCAAATGAATGGGCCTAAACAAAGGTATTTGGGCCTGAAGATAAATCGCTATAGATGAAGTTTATAGCCTCTACTATGGCCCTCTAAGTTAGCTTCGATTTGAAATATTATAGGCTCTGTGGTTCATTCGATGCTGGCACGAACATCTATTTGAAGCCCAAGTGCGAAAGCCCACTCTATCAAATTCATGGGCCTAAACAAAGGTATTTGGGCCCGAAGACAAACCGCTATAGATGAATTTTATAGCCCCCATTTTACCCCTCTGAGTCAGCTTCGATTTGATAAATTATGGGCTCCACGGGTCAACCAATGCTGCCAAGAACGTCCATTTGAAGCCTAGGTACGAAAGACCACTCTATCAAATTCATGGGCCTAAACAAAGGTAAATGGGCCCAAAGACAAACCACTATAGACAAAGTTTATAACCCCCTTTATAGCCCTCTAATTCCGCTTTGATTTTATATATTATGGGCCTTGTGGGTCAATCAATGCTGCCACGAACGTCCATTTGAAGCCTAGGTTCGAAAGCCCACTCTATCAAATTCATGGGCCTAAACAAAGGTAAATGGGCCCAAAGACAAACCACTATAGACAAAGTTTATAACCCCCCTTATAGCCCTCTAATTCAGCTTTGATTTCATATATTATGGGCCCCATAGGTCAACTGATGCTGCCATGAACGTCCATTTGAAGCCCAGGTGCGAAAGCCCACTCTATCAAATTCATGGGCTTAAACAAAGGTAATTAGGCCCAAAGACAAACCACTATAGATGAAGTGGATAGCCACCATTATAGCCCACTGATTCAGCTTTAATTTCATATATTATGGGCCCTGTGGGTCAACCTATGCTGCCACGAACGTCCATTTAATGCCCAAGTGCGAACATCCACTCTATCAAATGCATGTGCTTAAACAAAGGTATTGGGCCTGAAGACAAATTGCTATAGATGAATTTTATAGTCCCCATTATAGCCCTCTGAGTCAGCTTCAATTTGATAAATTATAGGCTCCGTGGGTCAACCGATGCTGTCATGAACGTCCATTTGAAGCGCATGTGCGAAAGCCCACTCTATCTAATCCATGGGCCAAAACAAAGGTATTTGGGCTCGAAGAAATCACTATAAACAAAGTTTATAGCCCCTATTATAGCCATCTAATTCAGCTTTGATTTGATATATTATACGCTCTGTGGGTCAACTGATGCAGCCTCGAACGTCCATTTGATGCCCAAGTTCGAAAGCCCACTCTATCAAATGAATGGACCTAAATAAAGGTATTTGGGCCTGAAGAAAAATTGTTATAGATGAAGTTTATAGCCCTGATTATGGCCCTCTTAGTCAGCTTTGATTTGATATATTATGGGCCCCGGAGGTCAACCGATGCTGCCATGAACATCCATTTGATGCCCAAGTGCAAAAGCCCACTCTATCAAATCCATGGGCCTAAATAAAAATATTTAGGCCTAAAGATGGCCCGTTATAGATGAAGTTTATAGCCCCCATTATAGCCCTCTGATTCAGCATTAATTTGATATATTAGGGCCCCTTGGGTCAACCGATGCTGCCACGAACGTCCATTTGAAGCCCAAGTATGAAACCCCACTCTATCAAATCCATGGGCCTACACAAAAATATTTGGGCTCGAGGACTACCTACTATAGATGAAGTTTATAGACCCCATTATAGCCCTCTAATTCAGCTTCAATTTGATCTATTATGGGCCCCGTGGGTCAACCGATGCTGCCATGAACGTCCATTTAAGCCCAAGTGTGAAAGCACACTCTATCGAATCCATAGGCCTAAACAAAGGTATTTGGGCCCAAAGACGAATCGCTATAGATCAAGTTTATAGCCCCTATTATAGACCACTATGTCAGCTTTAATTTGATATATTATGGGCTCCGTGGGTCAACCGATGCTACCATGAACGTCCATTTGAAGCCCAAGTGTGAAAGCCCAATCTATCTAATCCATGGGCCTAAACAAAGGTATTTAGGCCCGAAGGTAAATCGATATAGATGAAGTTTATAGCCCCCATTATAGTCCTTTAATTCAGCTTCGATTTGATCTATTATGGGCCTCGTGGGTCAACCGATGTTGCCACGAATGTCCATTTGAAGCCCAAGTGTGAAAGCCCACTCTATCAAATCCATGGGCCTAAATAAAGGTATTTGGGACTGAAGAAAAACCATTATAGATGAAGTTTATGGCCCCTATTATAGCCCTCTGATTCAGCTTTGATTTAATATATTATGGGCCCCATTGGTCAACCGATGCTGCCACGAACGTCCATTTGATGCCCAAGTGCGAAAGCCCACTTTATCAAATTTATGGGCCTAAACAAAGGTATTTGGGCCAGAAGCTGACTACCTATAGACAAAGTTTATACCCACCATTATAGCCCTCTAAGTCAGCTTCGATTTGATATATTATAGGCCCTGTGGGTCAACCAATGCTGCCACAAACGTCCATTTGATGCCCAAGTGCGAAAGCCCACTCTATCAGATTCATGGGCCTAAACAAAGGTAATTGGTCCCAAAGACAAATCGCTATAAATGAAGTTCATAGGCCCCATTATAGCCCCTTGATTCAGCTTTAATTTGATATATTGTGAGCTCCGTGGCTCAACCGATGCTGCCACGAACGTCCATTTGAAGCCCAAGTGCGAAAGCCCACTTTATCAAATTCATAGGCCTAAACAAAGGTAACTGTGCCTGAAGAAAAACTGCTATAGACGAAGTTTATAGCCCTATTAAAGCCCTCTGATTCAACTTTGATTTCAAATATTATGGGCCCCGTGGGTCAACTGATGCTACCACGAATGTCCATTTGAAGTCCAAGTGCGAAAGCACACTCTATCAAATCCATGGGCCTACATAAATATATTTGGCCCCGAAGATAGCCTGCTATAGATGTAGTTTATAGCCCCCACTATAGCCCTCTAATTCAGCTTCAATTTTATATATTATGGTCCTTGTGGGTCAACCGATGCTCCCACGAACGTCCATTTGAAGCCCAAGTGAGAAAGCCCATTCTATCAAATCCATGGGCCTAAACAAATGTACTTTGGCCCGAAGAAAAAATGCTATAGATGAAAATTAAAACCCCTATTATAGCCCTCAGATTCAACTTCGATTTGAAATATTATGGGCCCCGTGGGTCAACCGATGCTACTACAAACGTCCATTTGAGGCCCAAGTGCGAAAGCCCACTCTATCAAATTCATGGGCCTAAACAAAGGTATTTAGGCCTAAAGACAAACCCCTATAGATGAAGTTTATAGCCCCCATTTTAGCCCTCTTAGTCAGCTTCGATTTGATAAATTATGGGCTCCGTGGGTCAACCGATACTGCCATGAACATCCATTGAAAGCCAAAGTGCGAAATCCCACTCTATCAATTTCATGGACCTAAACAAAGGTATTTGGGCCCGAAGACGAACTGCAATAGACAAAGTTTATAGCCCCTATTATAGCTCTCTGAGTCAGCTTCTATTTGATATATTATGGGGCCCCGTGGGTCAACCGATGCTGCCATGAATGTCCATTTGAGACCCAAGTATGAAAGGCCACTCTATCAAATTCATGGGCCTAAACAAAGGTATTTAGGCTCAAAGACAAACCGCTATAGATGAAGTTTATAGCATCCATCTTAGCCCTCTGATTCAGCTTCGATTTGATAAATTATGGGCTCCATGGGTCAACCGATGCTGCCACGAACATCCATTTGAAGCCCAAGTGTGAACACCCAATCTATCAATTTCATGGGCCTAAACAAAGATATTTGGGCCCGAAGACAAACCGCTATAGACAAAGTTTATAGCCCCCATTATAGCCCTCTGAGTCAGCTTCGATTTGATATACTATTAGCCACGTGGATCAACCGATGCTACCACGAATGTCCATTTGAGACCTAAGTGTGAAAGCCCACTCTATCAAATTCATGGGCCTAAACAAAGCTATTTAGGCCCGAAGACAAACTGTTATAGATGAAGTTTATAGCCCCCATCTTAGACATCTGAGTCAGCTTCAATTTGATAAATTATGGGCTCCGTGGGTCAACCGACGCTGCCACGAACGTCCATTTAAAGCCCAAGTGCGAACTCTCACTCTATCAATTTCATGGGCCTAAACAAAGATATTTGGGCCCGAAGACAAACCGCTATAGATGAAGATTATAGCCCCTATTATAGCCCTCTGAATCAGCTTTGATTTGATATATTATGGGCCCCATGGGTCAACCGATGTTGCCACGAACGTCCATTTGAGACCCAAGTGTGAAAGCCCACTCTACCAAATTCATGGGCCTAAACAAAGGTATTTAGGCCCGAAGACAAACCGCTATAGATGAAGTTTATAGCCCCTATATTAGCCCTCTAGGTCATCTTTGATTTGATAAATTATGGTGTCCATGGGTCAATCGATGCTGCCATGAACGTCCATTTGAAGCCCAAGTGCGAACTCCCACTATCAATTTCATGGGCCTAAACAAAGATATTTGGGCCCGAAGATAAACCGCTATATATGAAGATTATAGCCCCTATTATAGCTCTTTGAGTCAGCTTCATTTTGATATATTATGGGCCCCCTGGGTCAACTGATGCTACCACGAACATCCATTTAAGACCTAAGTGTGAAAGCCCACTCTATCAAATTCATAGGCCTAAACAAAGGCATTTAGGCCCGAAGACAAACCGCTATAGATGAAGTTTATAGCCCCCATATTAGCCCTCTGGGTCAGCTTCAATTTGATAAATTATGGGTTCTGTGGATCAACTGATGCTGCCACGAACGTCCATTTGAAGCCAAAGGGCAAAATCCTAGTCTATCAATTTAATGGGCTAAAACTATGGTAATAGTGCTCGAAGACAAACTATTATAAATGAAGTTTATAGCCCCTATTATAGCCATCTGATTTAGATTCAATTTGATATATTATGGGCCCCGTGGGTCAACCGATGCTGCCACGAACGTCCATTTGAGACTCAAGTGTGGAAGCCCATTCTATCAAATTCATGGGCCTAAACAAAGGTATTTAGGCTCGAAGACAAACTGCTATAGATGAAGTTTATAGCCCCCATATTAGCCCTCTGGGTCAACTTCAATTTGATAAATTATGGGCTCCGTGGGTCAACCGATGCTGCCACGAATGTCCATTTGAAGCCCAAGTGCGAACTCCCACTCTATCAATTTCATGGGCCAAAACAAAGATATTTGGGCCTGAAGACAAACTGCTATAGATGAAGATTATAGCCCTTATTATAGCCCTCTGAGTTAGCTTCGATTTGATATATTATGGCCCCCGTGGGTCAACCGATGCTACCATGAACGTCCATTTAAGACCCAAGTGTGAAAGCCCACTCTATCAAATTCATGGGCCTAAACAAAGGCATTTAGGCCCAAAGACAAACCGCTATAGATGAAGTTTATAGCCCCCATATTAGCCATCTAGGTCAGCTTCGATTTGATAAAGTATGGGCTCCGTGGTTCAACTAATGTTGCCACGAATGTCCATTTGAAGCCCAAGGGCGAAATCCTAGTCTATCAATTTCATGGGCCAAAACAATGGTAATAGTGCCCGAAGACAAACTGTTATAAATGAAGTTTATAGCCCCTATTATAGCCATCTGATTCAGCTTTAATTTGACATATTATGGGTTTCGTGGATCAACCGATGCTGCCATGAACGTCCATTTGAAGCCCAAGTGTGAAAGCCCACTCTATCAAATTCATGGGCTTAAACAAAGCTATCTTGGCCCGAATACAAATCGCTATAGATGACGTTTATGGCCCCCATTATAGCCCTCTGAGTCAGCTTCGATTTGATAAATTATGGGCTCCGTGGGTCAACCGACGCTGCCACGAACGTCCATTTAAAGCCCAAGTGCGAACACCTACTCTATCAATTTCATAGGCCTAAACAAAGATCTTTGGGCCCGAAGACAAACCACTATAGATGAAGATTATAGCCCCTATTATAGCCCTATGAGTCAGTTTTGATTTGATATATTATGGGCCCCATGGGTCAACCAATGCTGCCACGAACGTCAATTTGAGACTCAAGTGTGAAAGCCCACTCTATCAAATTCATGGGCCTAAACAAAGGTATTTAGGCCCGAAGACAAACCGCTATAGATGAATTTTATAGCCCCCATATTAGCCCTTTGGGTCAGCTTTGATTTGATAAATTATGGGCTCCGTGGGTCAACCGATGCTGCTACGAACATCCATTTGAAGCCCAAGTACGAACTCCCACTCTATCAATTTCATGGGCCTAAACAAAGATATTTGGGCCCGAAGATAAACCACTATAGATGAAGATTATAGCCCCTATTATTGCCCTCTGAGTCAACTTCGCTTTGATATATTATGGGCCCTATGGGTCTACTGATGCTGCCACGAACGTCCATTTGAGACCCAAGTGTGAAAGCCCACTCTATCAAATTCATGGGCCTAAACAAAAGCATTTAGGCTCGAAGATAAACCGCTATAGATGAAGTTTATAGCCCCCATATTAGCCCTCTAGGTTAGCTTGGATTTGATAAATTATGGGCCCCATGGGTCAACTGATGCTGCCACGAACGTCCATTTGAAGCCTAAGGGCGAAATCCCAGTCTATCAATTTCATGGGCCAAAACTATGGTAATAGTGCCCGAAGACAAACCGTTATAAATGAAGTTTATAGCCCCTATTATAGCCATTTGATTCAGCTTTAATTTGATATATTATGGGCTCCGTGGATCAACCGATGCTGCGATGAACGTCCATTTGAAGCCCAAGTGTGAAAGCCCACTCTATTTAATGCATGGGCCTCAACAAAGGCATTTGCGCCCAAAGACAAACTGCTATAGATGAAGTTTATAGCACCCATTATACCCCTCTAATTTTGCTTCAATTTGATATATTATGGGCTCCATGGGTCAACCGATGCTGCCACAAACATCCAATTGAAGCTCAAGTATGAAAGCCCACTCTATCAAATTCATGTGCCTAAACAAAAATATTTGGACCCGAAGATGATCCATTATAGATGAAGTTTATAGCCCCCATTATAGCCCTCTAATTTAGCTTCGATTTGATATATTAGGGCCCCGTGGGTCAGCCGAAGCTACCACGAACGTCCATTTGAAGCCCAAGTTCAAAAGCCCACGCTATCAAATCCATTGGCCTACATAAAATTATTTGGGCTCGAGGATGGCCAAATATAAATGAAGTTTATAGCCCCCATTATAGCCCTCTAATTCAGCTTTGATTTGATATATGATGGGCACCATGGGTCAACGCATGCTGCCACAGACGTCCATTTGAAGCCCAAGTGCGAAAGCCCAGTCTATCTAATGCATGGGCCTAAACAAAGGTATTTGGGCCCGAAGGCAAATCAATATAGATGAAGTTTATAGCCGCCATTATAGTCCTCTAACTCAGCTTTGATTTGATCTATTATGGGCCTTGTGGGTCAACCGATGTTGCCACGAATGTCCATTTGAAGCCCAAGTGCAAAAGACCACTTTATCAAATTCATGGGCCTAAACAAACGTATTTGGGCCTAAAGACAAACCGTTATAGAGTAAGTTTATAGCCCCTATTATAGCCATCTGAGTTAGGTTTGATTTGATATATTATGGGCCCTATGGGTCAACCGATACTGCCACGAACGTCCATTTGAAGCCCATGTGCGAAAGCCTACTCTATCAAATTCATGGGACTAAACAAAGGTAATTGGGCCCGAAGATAAGCCGCTATGCATGAAGTTTATAGCCCTCATTATAGCCCTCTGACTTAGCTTTGATTTGATATATTATGGGCCCCGTGGGTCAATCGATGCTGCCACGAACGTTCATTTGAAGCCCAAGTGCGAAAGCCCACTCTATCAAATTCATGGGCCTAAATGAAGGTATTTGAGCCCGAAGAAAAATTGCTATAGATGAAGTTATAGCCCCCATTATAGCCCTCTGAGCCAGCTTTGATTTGATATATTATGGGCCTCATCAGTCAACCGATGCTGCCACGAACATCCATTTGAAGTCGAAGTGTGAAAGCCCACTCTATCAAATTCATAGGCCTAAATAAACGTATTTGGGCCCAAAGACAAACTGCTATAGATGAATTTTATAGCCCCCATTATAGCCCTCTGATTCAGCTTTGATTTCATATATTATAGGCCCTGTGGGTTAACCGATGCTGCCATGAACGTCCATTTGATGCCCAAGTACGAAAGCCCACACCATCAAATGCATGGGTCTAAACAAAGGTATTTGGGCCCAAAGACAAAGCGCTATAGATGAAGTTTATAGCCTCCATTATAGCCCTCTGAGATTTAATATATTATGGGCCTTGTGGGTCAACCGATGCTGCCACGAACGTCCATTTGAAGCCCAAGTGCAAAAGCCCACTCTATCAAAACCATGGGCCTAAACAAAAAGATTTGGGCCTGAAGAATGTCGTTATAGATGAATTTTATAGCACCCATTATAGCACTTTGACTCAGCTTTGATTTGATATATTATAGGCCTTGTGGGTCAACCGATGCTACCACGAACATCCATTTGAAGCCCAGGTGTGAAAGCTGACTCTATCAAATTCATGGGCCTAAATAAAGGTAATTAGGCCCAAAGATAAACTGCTATAGACAAATTTTATAGACCCCATTATAGCCCTTTGATTCAACTTTTATTTAATACATTATGGGCTCCGTGGGTCAACCGATGCTGCCACGAACATCCATTTGTTGCCCAAGTTTGAAAGCCCACTCTATCAAATGCATGGGCCTAAACAAAGGTGTTTGGTCCCAAAGACAAACCGCTATAGATTAAGTTTATAGCCCCCATTATAACCCTCTGAGTCAGCTTCGATTTCATAAATTATAGGCTCCGCGGGTTAACCTATGATGCCACGAACGTCCATTTGAAGTACATGTGCGCAAGCCCACTCTACCTAATCCATGGGCCTAAACAAAGTTATTTGGGCCAGAAGATAAGCCGCTATAAATGAAGTTTATACCCCCCATTATAGCCATCTGATTCAGCTTTGATTTGATATATTATGGGCTCCATGGGCCAACTGATGCTGCCACGAACGCCCATTTGATGCCCAAGTGCGAAAGCCCACTCTATCAAATGCATGGGCCTAAACAAAGGTATTTGGACCCGAAGACAAACCGGTATAGATGAAGTTTATTTCCCCTACCATGGCTCTCTAAGTCAGATTCAATTTGATATATTATGGGTCCCGTGGGTCAATCGATGCTGCCATGAACGTCCATTTGAAGCCTAAGTACGAAAGCCCACTCTATCAAATCCATTGGCCTAAACAAAAAAATTTAGGCCCGAAGACGACCCGTTATAGATGAAGTTTATAGCCCCTATTATAGCCCTCCGATTCAACTTCAATTTGATATATTAGGGCCCCGTGGGTCAATCAGTGCTGCCACAAACGTCCATTTAAAGCCCAAGTGCGAAAGCCAACTCCATCAAATCCATTGGCCTAAACATAAATATTTGGGCTCGAAGACAGCCCGCTATAGATAAGTTTATAGCCCCTGTTATAGCCCTCTGATTCATCTTTGATTTCTTTTATTATGGGCCCTATGGGTCAACCGATACTGCCACGAAGGTCCATTTGAAGCCCAAGTGTAAAAGCATACTCTGTCAAATCCATGGGCCTAAACAAATGTATTTGGGCCCGTAGATAAATCGTTATAGACAAAGTTTATAGCCCCCATTATTGCCCTATGAGTTAGCTTCGATTTGATATATTCTGGGCTCCGTGGGCCAATCGATACTTTCACAAATGTCCATTTGAATCCTAAGTGCAGAAGCCCACTCTATCAAATCCATGGGCCTAAACATATGTATTTGGGCTCGAAGAAAAATCGCTATAGACAAAGTTTATAGCCCCTATTATAGCCCTCTGAGTCAACTTCAATTTGATATATTATGGGCCCTGTGGGTCAACCGATGCTACCACGAACATCCATTTGAAAAATAAGTACAAAAGCCCAGTCTATCAAATTCATGGGCGTAAACAAAGGTATTTGGCCTCGAAGACAAACCACTATAGATGAATTTTATAGTCCCCATTATAGCGCTCTGAGTCAGCTTTGATTTGATATATTATGGGCCCCGTGGGTCAACTGATGCTGCCATGAATGTCTATTTGAAGCCCAAGTACGAAAGCCCACTCTATCAAATCCATGGGCCTAAACAAAGGTATTTGGGCCTGAAGAAAAACCGTTATAGATAAAGTTTATAGCCCCCATTTTGGCCCTCTGATTTAGCTTCGATTTGATATATTATGGGCCTCGTGGTTCAACTGATGCTGCCACGAACGTCCATTTGAAGCCCAAGTGTGAAGGCCCACTCTATTAAATTCATGCGCCTAAACAAAGGTATTTGGTCCCGAAGCCAAACCACAATAGAAGAATTTCATAGCCCCCGTTATATCCCTCTGAGTTAGCTTCAATTTGATATATTATCGATTCTGTGGGTCAACCGATGCTACCATGAATGTCCATTTGAAGCCCAAGAGCGCAAGCCCACTCTATCAAATCCATGGGCCTAAACAAAGGTATTTGGGCCCGAAGACAAACCGCTATAGATGAATTCTATAGCCCCCATTATAGCCCTCTGAGTCAGCTTTGATTTGATATATTATGGGCTCCGTGGGTCAACCGATGCTGCCACGAATGTCCATTTGAAGCCCAAGTGCGAAAGCCCACTCTATCAAATCCATGGGCCTAAACAAAGGTAATTGGGCCCGAAGATAAATTGCTATAGATGAAGTTTATAGCCCCCATTATAGTCCTCTGAGTGAGCTTCAATTTGATATATTAAGGTCCCCGTGGGTCAACCGATGCTGCCACGAATGTCCATTTGAAGCCCAAGTGCGAAAGCCTACTCTATTAAATTAATGGCCTTAAAGAAAGGTAATTGTGCCTCAAGAAAAATCGCTACAAATGAAGTTTATAGCCCCTATTATAGCCCTCTAATTTAGCTTTGAGTTGATATATTATGGGCCCCGTGCGTCAACCGACGTTGCTGCGAACGTCCATTTGAAGCCCAAGTGTGAAAGCCTACTCTATTAAGTTCATGTGCCTAAACAAAGATATTTGGTCTTGAAGCCAAACCACAATAGAGGAATTTCATAGCCCCCATTATATCCCTCTGAGTTAGCTTTGATTTGATATATTATCAGCTCCGTGGGTCAACCGATGCTACCACGAATGTCCATTTGAAGCCCAAGTGCACAAGCCCACTCTATCAAATCCATGGGCCTAAACAAAGGTTTTTGGGCACGAAGACAAATCGCTATAGATGAAGTCTATTGCCCCCATTATAGCCCTCTGAGTCAACTTTGATTTGATATATTATGGGCTCCGTGGGTCAACCGATGCTGCCACGAACGTCCATTTGAAGGCCAAGTCCGAAAGCCCACCCTATCAAATTCATGGGCCAAAACAAAGGTATTTGGGTCCGAAGACAAACCGTTATAGATGAAGTTTATATTTCCCATTATAGCGCTCTGATTCAGCTTTGATTTGATATATTATGGGCCCCGTGGGTCAATCGATGCTGCCACGAACATCCATTCAAAGACCAAGTGTGAAAGCCCACTCTATCAAATGCATGGGCCTAAAAAAAAGTATTCATGCCTGAACACAAGCCGCTATAGATGAAGTTTATATTTCCCATTATAGCCCTCTAATTCAGCTTCAATTTGATATATTATGGGCCTTGTCGGTCAACCGATACTGCCATGAATGTCCATTTGAAGCCCAAGTACGAAGTCCCACTCTATCAAATGTATGGGCATAAACAAGGGTATTTCGGCTAGAAGAAAAACCACTATAGAGAAAGTTTATAGCCCCCATTATAGCCCTCTGAGTTAGCTTCAATTTGATATATTATGGGCCCCACGGGTCAACCGATGTTGGCATGAACGTCCATTTGAAGCCCAAGTACGAAAGCCCACTCTATCAAATCCATGGGCCTACACAAAAATATTTCGGCCTAAAGACGGCCCGCTATAAATAAGTTTATAGCCCCCATTATAGCCCTTTGGTTCATTTTTGATTTGATATATTATGGGCCCCGTGCATCAACCAATGTTGCCACGAACGTCAATTTGAAGCCCAAGTGCGAAAGCCCACTCTATCAAATCCATGGGCCTACACAAAAATATTTCGCCCCGAAGATGGCCCGCTATAGATAAGTTTATACCCCCCATTATAGCCCTCTGTTTCATTCTTTATTTGATATATTACAGGCCCCGTGGGTCAACTAATGCTGCCACAAATGTCCATTTGAAGCCTAAGTACGAAAGCCCACTCTATCAAATGCATGGGCCTAAACAAAGGTACTTGGGCCCGAAGACAAACCGCTATAGATAAATTTTATATTCCCCATTATAGCCCTCTAATTCAGCTTCGATTGATATATTATGGGCCCCGTGGGTCAATCGATGCTACCATGAACGTCCATTTAAAGCCCAAGTGTGAAAGCCCACTCTATTAAATGCATGGGCATAAACAAAGGTATTTGGGCCAGAAGAAAAACCACTATAGACAAAGTTTATAGCCCCATTATAGCCCTCTGATTTAGCTTCGATTTGATATATTATGGGCCCTATGGGTCAACTGATGTTGCCACAAACTTCCATTCGAAGCCCAAGTGCAAAACACCCACTTTATCAAATCCATAGGCCTACACAAAAATATTTTGGCCCGAAGATGGGCCGTTATAGATAAGTTTATAGCCCCCATTATAGCCTTCTGGTTGATTTTTGATTTGATATATTATGGGCCCCATGGGTCAACCGATGCTGCCACGAACGTCCATTTGAAGCCCATGTGCGAAAGCCCACTCTATCAAATGCGTGGGCCTAAACAAAGGTATTTGGGCCCAAAGACAAACTGCTATAGATGAAGTTTATATTTCCCTTTATAGCCCTCTGATTCAGCTTTGATTTGATATATTATGAGCCCTGTGTGTCAACTGATGCTGCCACGAATGTCCATTTGAAGCTCAAGTGCGAAAGCCCACTCTATCAAATGCATGGGCATAAACAAAGGTATTTGGGCCAGAAGAAAAACACTATAGACAAAGTTTCTAGCCCCCATTATAGCCCTCTGAGTTAGCTTCGATTTCATATACTATGGGCCTCGTGGGTCAACCGATGCTGCCATGAACTTCCATTTGAAGCCCAAGTATAAAAGCCCACTCCATCAAATCAATGGGCCTACACAAAATATTTCTACCCGAAAACGGCCCGCTATAGATAAGTTTTTAGCCCCCATTATAGTGTTTTATTTCATTTTCAATTTGATATATTATGGGCCCTATGGGTCAACCGATGCTGCCACTAACGTCCATTTGGAGCCCATGTGTGAAAGCCCACTCTATCAAATTCATGGGCTTAAACAAAGGTGTTTGGGCCCGAAGATAAACTGCTATAGATGAAGTTTATAGCCCCCATTATAGCCCTCTTAGTAATCTTCTATTTGATATATTATGGGCTTCGTGGGTCAACCGATGCTGCCACGAACGTCCATTTGAAGGCCATGTGCGAAAGCCTACTCTATCAAATTCATGGGCCTAAATAAAGGTATTTGGGCCCGAAGACTAACTGCTATAGATGAATTTTATATTTTCCATTATAGCCCTCTGATTCAACTTTGATTTGATATATAATGAGCCCCGTACGTCAACTGATGCTGCCAAGAACGTCCATTTGAAGCCCAAGTGCGAAGCCCACTCTATCAAATGCATGTGTATAAACAAAGGTATTTTGGCCAGAAGAAAAACCACTATAGGCAAATTTTATATTCCCTATTATAGCCCTCTAAGTTAGCTTCGATTTGATATATTATGGGCCCCGTGGGTCAACCGATGCTGCCACGAATGTCCATTTCAAGCCCAAGTGTGAAAGCCCACTCTATCAAATCCTTGGGCCTACCCAAAAAAATTTTGGCCCGAAAATGGCCCGCTATAGATAAGTTTATACCCCCCATTATAGCCCTCTATTTCATTTTTGATTTGATATATTATGGGTCCCGTGGGTCAACCGATGCTGCCACGAACGTCCATTTGAAGCCCAAGTGCGAAAGCCCACTCTATCAAATGCATGGGCCTAAAGAAAAGTATTTAGGCCCGATGACAAACTGCTATAGATGAAGTTTATATTCCCCATTGTAGCCCTCTGAGTCAGCTTCGATTTGATATATCATGGGCTCCGTGGGTCAACCGACGTTGCCACGTACGTCCATTTGAAGCCCAAGTGCGAAAGTCCACACTATCAAATTCATGGGCCTAAACAAAGGTATTTATGCCAGAAGAAAAACCACTATAGACAAAGTTTATTCCCCCATTATAGCCCTCTGAGCCAGCTTTGATTTGATATATTATGGGCTCCGTGGGTCAACCGATGCTGCCACCAACGTCCATTTGAAGCCCAAGTGCGAAAGACTACTCTATAAAATCCATGGGCCTAAACAAAGGTATTTGGGCCCAAAGACAAACCGTTATAGATGAAGTTTATAGCCCCCAATATATCTCTCTCAGTCAGCTTCGATTTGATATATTACGGGCCCCGTGGGTCAACTAATGCTGCCACGAACGTCCATTTGAAGCCCATGTAAGAAAGCCCACTCTATCGAATGCATGGGCCTAAACAAAGGTACTTGGGCCCGAAGACAAACCTTTATAGATGAAGTTTATATTCCCCATTATAGCCCTCTAATTCAACTTTGATTGATATATTATGGGCCCCGTGGGTCAACCGATGCTACCATGAACGTCCATTTAAAGCCCAAGTGTGAAAGCCCACTCTATTAAATGCATGGGCATAAACAAAGGTATTTGGGCCAGAAGAAAAACCACTATAGACAAAGTTTATAGCCCCATTATAGCCCTCTGAGTTAGCTTCGATTTGATATATTATGGGCCCTGTGGGTCAACTGATGTTGCCATAAACTTCCATTCGAAGCCCAAGTGCAAAACACCCACTCTATCAAATCCATGGGCCTACACAAAAATATTTCAGCCCGAAGATGGGCCACTATAGATAAGTTTATAGCCCCCATTATAGCCTTCTAGTTGATTTTTGATTTGATATATTATGGGCCCTGTGAGTCAATCGATGCTGCCACGAACGTCCATTTGAAGCCCATGTGCGAAAGCCCACTCTATCAAATGCGTGGTCCTAAATAAAGGTATTTGGGCCCGAAGACAAACCGCTATAGATGAAGTTTATATTTCCCTTTATAGCCCTCTGATTCAGCTTTGATTTGATATATTATGGGACATGTGTGTCAACTGATGCTGCCACGAACATCCATTTGAAGCTCAAGTGCGAAAGCCCATTCTATCAAATGCATGGGCATAAACAAAGGTATTTGGGCCAGAAGAAAAACCACTATAGACAAAGTTTCTAGCCCCCATTATAGCCCTCTGATTTAGCTTCGATTTCATATACTATGGGCCTCGTGGGTCAACCGATGCTGCCATGAACTTCCATTTAAAGCACAAGTATAAAAGCCCACTCTATCAAATCAATGGGCCTACACAAAATATTTCTACCCGAAAATGGCCCGCTATAGATAAGTTTTTAGCCCCCATTATAGTGCTCTATTTCATTTTCGATTTGATATATTATGGGCCCCGTGGGTC
This sequence comes from Mallotus nudiflorus, assembly GCA_947683625.1. Classification (NCBI taxonomy): domain Eukaryota; kingdom Viridiplantae; phylum Streptophyta; class Magnoliopsida; order Malpighiales; family Euphorbiaceae; genus Mallotus; species Mallotus nudiflorus. The sequence goes on from CANTUR010001083.1 coordinate 75,501, forward strand.
AACCGATGCTACCACTAACGTCCATTTAGAGCCAATGTGTGAAAGCCCACTCTATCAAATTCATGGGCTTAAACAAAGGTGTTTGGGCCCGAAGATAAACTGCTATAGATGAAGTTTATAGCCCCCATTATAGCCCTCTTAGCCATCTTCGATTTGATATATTATGGGCTCCGTGGGTCAACCGATGCTGCCACGAACGTCCATTTGAAGGCCATGTGCGAAAGCCCACTCTATCAAATTCATGGGCCTAAATAAAGGTATTTGGGCCCGAAGACTAACTGCTATAGATGAATTTTATATTTCCCATTATAGCCCTCTGATTCAACTTTGATTTGATATATAATGAGCCCCGTACGTCAATCGATGCTGCCAAGAACGTCCACTTGAAGCCTAAGTGCGAAGCCCACTCTATCAAATGCATATGCATAAACAAAGGTATCTGGGCCAGAAGAAAAACCTCTAAAGACAAATTTTATATCCCCTATTATAGCCCTCTAAGTTAGCTTCGATTTAATATATTATGGGCCCCATGGGTCAACTGATGCTGCCATGAATGTCCATTTCAAGCCCAAGTGCGAAAGCCCACTCTATCAAATCCTTGGGCCTACATAAAAATATTTCGGCCTGAAAATGGCCCGCTATAGATAAGTTTATACCCCCCATTATAGCCCTCTATTTCATTTTCAATTTGATATATTATGGGTCCCGTGGGTCAACCGATGTCGCCACGAACGTCCATTTAAAGCCTAAGTGCGAAAGCCCACTCTATCAAATGCATGGGCCTAAAGAAAAGTATTTGGGCCCGAAGACAAACTGCTATAGATGAATTTTATATTCCCCATTGTAGCCGTTTGAGTCAGCTTTGATTTGATATATTATGGGCTCCGTGGGTCAACCAATGTTGCCACGTATGTCCATTTGAAGCCCAAGTGCGAAAGTTCACACTATCAAATTCATGGGCCTAAACAAAGGTATTTGCGCCAGAAGAAAAACCACTATAGAAAAAGTTTATTCCCCTATTATAGCCCTCTGAGCCAGCTTTGATTTGATATATTATGGGCTCCGTGGGTTAACCGATGCTGCCACCAACGTCCATTTGAAGCCCAAGTGCGAAAGACTACTCTATCAAATCCATGGGCCTAAATAAAGGTATTTGGGCCAAAGACAAATCGCTATAGATGAAGTTTATAGCCCCCAATATATCTCTCTCAGTCAACTTCGATTTGATATATTACGGGCCCCGTGGGTCAACTAATGCTGCCACGAACGTCCATTTGAAGCCCATGTAAGAAATCCCACTCTATCAAATGCATGGGCCTAAACAAAGGTACTTGGGCCCGAAGACAAACCGCTATAGATGAATTTTATATTCCCCATTATAGCCCTCTAATTCAGCTTCGATTGATATATTATGGGCCCCGTGGGTCAACCGATGCTACCATGAACGTCCATTTAAAGCCCAAGTGTGAAAGCCCACTCTATTAAATGCATGGGCATAAACAAAGGTATTTGGGCCAGAAGAAAAACCACTATAGACAAAGTTTATAGCCCCATTATAGCCCTCTGAGTTAGCTTCGATTTGATATATTATGGGCCCCGTGGGTCAACTGATGTTGCCACAAACTTCCATTCGAAGCCCAAGTGCAAAACACCCACTCTATCAAATCCATGGGCCTACACAAAAATATTTCGGCCCAAAGATGGGCCGTTATAGATAAGTTTATAGCCCCCATTATAGCCTTCTGGTTGATTTTTGATTTGATATATTATGGGCCCCGTGGGTCAACCGATGCTGCCACGAACGTCCATTTGAAGCCCATGTGTGAAAGCCCACTCTATCAAATGCGTGGGCCTAAACAAAGGTATTTCGGCCCGAAGATAAACCGCTATAGATGAAGTTTATATTTCCCTTTATAGCCCTCTGAGTCAGCTTTGATTTGATATATTATGGGCCTTGTGTGTCAACTGATGCTGCCATTAACGTCCATTTGAAGCTCAAGTGCGAAAGCCCACTCTATCAAATGCATGTGCATAAACAAAGGTATTTGGGCCATAAGAAAAACCACTATAGACAAAGTTTCTAGCCCCCATTATAGCCCTCTGAGTTAGCTTCGATTTCATATACTATGGGCCTCGTGGGTCAACCGATGCTGCCATGAACTTCCATTTGAAGCCCAAGTATAAAAGCCCACTCCATCAAATCAATGGGCCTACACAAAATATTTCTACCCGAAAATGGCCTACTATAGATAAGTTATTAGCCCCCATTATAGTGCTCTATTTCATTTTCGATTTGATATATTATGGGCCCCGTGGGTCAACCGATGCTGCCACTAACGTCCATTTGGAGCCCATGTGTGAAAGCCCACTCTATCAAATTCATGGGCTTAAACAAAGGTGTTTGGGCCCGAAGATAAACTGCTATAGATGAAGTTTATAGCCCCTATTATAGCCCTATTATTCATCTTCGATTTGACATATTATGGGCTTCGTGGGTCAACCGATGCTGCCACGAACGTCCATTTGAAGGCCATGTGCGAAAGCCCACTCTATCAAATTCATGGGCCTAAATAAAGGTATTTGGGCCCGAAGACTAACTGCTATAGATGAATTTTATATTTCCCATTATAGCCCTCTGATTCAACTTTGATTTGATATATAATGAGCCCCGTACGTCAATCGATGCTGCCAAGAACGTCCACTTGAAGCCCAAGTGCGAAGCCCACTCTATCAAATGCATATGCATAAACAAAGGTATTTGGGCCATAAGAAAAACCACTATAGTCAAATTATATATCCCCTATTATAGCCCTCTAAGTTAGCTTCGATTTGATATATTATGGGCCCTGTGGGTCAACGAATGCTGCCACGAATGTCCATTTCAAGCCCAAGTGCGAAAGCCCACTCTATCAAATCCTTGGGCCTACATAAAAATATTTCGGCCCGAAAATGGCCCGCTATAGATAAGTTTATACCCCCCATTATAGCCCTCTATTTCATTTTCAATTTGATATATTATGGGTCCCGTGGGTCAACCGATTCCGCCACGAACGTCCATTTGAAGCCCAAGTGCAAAAGCCCACTCTATCAAATGCATGGGCCTAAAGAAAAGTATTTGGGCCCGAAGACAAACTGTTATAGATGAAGTTTATATTTCCCACTGTAGCCCTCTGATTCAGCTTCAATTTGATATATTATGGGCTCCGTGGGTCAACCAATGTTGCCACGTATGTCCATTTGAAGCCCAAGTGCGAAAGTCCACACTATCAAATGCATGGGCCTAAACAAAGGTATTTGCGCCAGAAGAAAAACCACTATAGAAAAAGTTTATTCCCCCATTATAGCCCTATGAGCCAGCTTTGATTTGTTATATTATGGGATCCGTGGGTCAACCGATGCTGCCACCAACGTCCATTTGAAGCCCAAGTGCGAAAGACTACTCTATCAAATCCATGGGCCTAAACAAAGGTATTTGGGCCCAAAGACAAACCGCTATAGATGAAGTTTATAGCCCCCAATATATCTCTCTCAATCAGCTTTGATTTGATATATTACGGGCCCCGTGGGTCAACTAATGCTGCCACGAACGTCCATTTGAAGCCCATGTAAGAAATCCCACTCTATTAAATGCATGGGCCTAAACAAAGGTACTGGGGCCCGAAGACAAACCGCTATAGATGAAGTTTATATTCCCCATTATAGCCCTTTTATTCAGCTTCGACTTGGTATATTATGGGCCCCGTGGGTCAACCGATGCTTCCACGAACGTCCATTTAAAGCCCAAGTGTGAAAGCCCACTCTATCAAATGCATGGGCATAAATAAAGGTATTTGGGCTAGAAGAAAAACCACTATAGACAAAGTTTATAGCCCCATTATAGCCCTCTGAGTTAGCTTCGATTTGATATATTATGGGCCCTGTGGGTCAACTGATGTTGCCACGAACTTCCATTTGAAGCCTAAGTGGAAAAGCCCACTCTATCAAATCCATGGGCCTACACAAAAATATTTTGGCCCGAAGACGGGCCGCTATAGATAAGTTTATAGTCCCCATTATAGCGTTCTAGTTGATTTTCGATTTGATATATTATGGGCCTTGTGGGTCAACCGATGCTGCCACGAACGTCCATTTGAAGTCCATGTGCACAAGCCTACTTTATCAAATGCGTGGGCCTAAACAAAGGTATTTGGGCTCGAAGACAAACCACTATAGATGAAGTTTATATTCCCCTTTATAGCCCTCTAATTCAGCTTTAATTTGATATATTATGGGCCCTGTGTGTCAACTGATGCTGCCACGAACGTCCATTTGAAGCCCAAGTGCGAAAGCCCACTCTATCAAATGCATGGGCATAAACAAAGGTATTTGGGCTAGAAGAAAAACCACTATAGACAAACTTTCTAGCCCCCATTATAGCCCTCTGAGTTTGCTTCGATCTCATATACTATGGGCCCCGTGGGTCAACCGATGCTGCCATGAACCTCCATTTGAAGCCCAAGTACAAAAGCCCACTCTATCAAATCCATGGGCCTACACAAAATATTTCTGCCCGAAGACGGCCCGCTATATATAAGTTTTTAGCCCCCATTATAGCACTCTAGGTCATTTTTGATTTGATATATTATGGGCCCTGTGGGTCAATCGATGCTGCCACTAACATCCATTTCAAGCCCATGTGTGAAAGCCCACTCTATCAAATTCATGGGCCTAAACAAAGGTATTTGGGCCCAAAGATAAACCGCTATAGATGAAGTTTATTGCCCCCATTATAGACCTCTTAGTCATCTTTGATTTGATATATTATGGGCTCCGTGGGTCAACCGATGCTGCCATGAACGTCCATTTGAAGGCCATGTTCGAAAGCCCACTCTATCAAATTCATGGGCCTAAATAAAGGTATTTGGACCAGAAGACTAACTGCTATAGATGAAGTTGATATTTCCCATTATAGCCCTCTAATTTAGCTTCGATTTGATATATAATGCATTATAGCCCATTATAGCCCTCCCATTATAGCCCGTGCGTCAACCGATGCTGCCAAGAACGTCCACTTGAAGCCCAAGTGCGAAGCTCACTCTATCAAATGCATGTGCAAAAACAAAGGTATTTGGACTAGAAGAAAAACCACTATAGACAAATTTTATATCCCTTATTATAGCCCTCTAAGTTAGCTTTGATTTGATATATTATGGGTCCCGTGGGTCAACCGATGCTGCCACGAATGTCCATTTCAAGCCCAAGTGTGAAAGCCCACTCTATCAAATCCTTGGGCCTACACAAAAATATTTTGGCCCAAAGATGGCCCGCTATAAATAAGTTTATACCCCCCATTATAGCCCTTTATTTCATTTTAGATTTGATATATTATGGGCCCCATGGGTCAACCGATGCCGCCACGAACGTCCATTTGAAGCCCAAGTGCGAAAGCCCACTCTATCAAATGCATGGGCCTAAATAAAGGTATTTGGGATCGAAGACAAACCGCTATAGATGAATTTTATATTTCCCATCATAGCCCTCTGAGTTAGCTTCGATCTCATATATTATGGGCTTCGTGTGTCAACCGATGTTGCCACGTATGTCCATTTGAAGCCCAAGTGTGAAAGTCCACACTATCAAATTCATGGGCCTAAACAAAGGTATTTGGGCTAGAAGAAAAAATACTATAAACAAAGTTTATTCCCCCATTATAGCCCTTTAAGCCAGCTTTGATTTGATATATTATGGGCTCCGTGGGTCAACTGATGCTGCCACCAACATCCATTTGAAGCCCAAGTGTGAAAGACTACTCTATCAAATCCATGCGCCTAAATAAAGGTATTTGGGCCCAAAGACAAACCGCTATAGATGAATTTTCTAGCCCCCATTATAGCTCTCTCAGTCAGCTTCGATTGATATATTACGGGCCCTGTGGGTCAACTAATGCTGCCACGAACGTCCATTTGAAGCCCATGTATGAAAGCCCACTCTATCAAATCCATGGGCCTAAACAAAGGTATTTGGTCTCGAAGAAAAACTGCTATAGACAAAGTTTATAGCCCCTATTATAGCCCTTTGATTTAGCTTTGATTTGATATATTATGGGCTCTGTGGGCAAACTGATGCTGCCATGATTGTCCATTTGAAGCCCAAGTGCGAAAGTCCACTCTATCGAATTCATGGGCCTAAACAAATGTATTTGGGCCCAAATACAAATTACTGTAGATAAAGTGTATAGTACCCATAATAGCCCTCTGAGTCAGCTTCAATTTGATATATTATGGGCTCCGTGGGTCAACCGATGCTGCCATGAACGTCCATTTGAAGCCCAAGTATGAAAGACCACTCTATCAAATCCGTGGGTCTAAAGGAAGGTATTTGGGTGCAAAGACAAACTGCTATAGATGAAGTTTATAGCCCCCACCATAGCCCTCTCAGTGAGCTTCGATTTGATATATTATGGGCCCCGTGGGTCAACTAATGCTGCCACGAACGTCCTTTTGATGCCCAAGTGTGAAAGCCCACTCTATCAAATCCATGGCCCTAAGAAAAGGTATTTGGTCCCGAAGACAAACTGCTATAGACAAAGTTTATAGCTCCCATTATAGCCCACTGAGTGAACTTCAATTTGATATATTATGGGCCCCGTGGGTCAACCGATGCTGCCACGAACGTCCATTCGAAGACCAAGTACGAAAGCCCACTCTATCAAATTCATGGGTCTAAACAAAGGTATTTGGGCCCGAAGACAAAATGCTATAGACGAAATTTATAGCCCCCATTATAGCCATCTGAGTTAGATATGATTTGATATATTATGGGCTCCGTGGGTCAACCGATGTTGCCACGAATGTCCATTTGAAGCCTAAGTGCGAAAGCCCACTCTATCAAATCCATTAGCCTTATAGATTAAGTTTATAGCCCCCATTATACTCCTCTGATTCAGCATCTATTTGATATATTATGGGCCCTGTGGGTCAATCGATGCTGCCACGAATGTCCATTTGAAGCCCAAGTATGAAAGCCCACTCTATCAAATTCATGGGCCTAAACATAGGTATTTAGGCCCGAAGACAAACCGCTATAGATGAAGTTTAGAGCCCCCATTATAGCCCTATGATTCAGTTTCGATTTGATATATTATGGGCCCTATGGGTCAACCGATGCTGCCACGAACGTCCACTTGAAGCCCAAGTGTGAAAGCCCAATCTATCAAATTCATGGGCCTAAATAAAGGTATTTGGGCCAGAAGAAAAACCACTATAGACAAAGTTTATTCCCCCATTATAGCTCTCTAAGCCAGCTTTGATTTGATATATTATGGGCTCCGTGGGTCAACCGATGCTGCCACGAACGTCCATTTGAAGCCCAAGTGCGAAAGACCACTCTATCAAATCCATGGGCCTAAATAAAGGTATTTGGGCCCAAAGACAAACCGCTGTAGATGAAGTTTATAGCCCCCATTATAGCTCTCTTAGTCAGCTTCAATTTGATATATTACGGGCCCCGTGGGTCAACTAATGCTGCCACGAACGTCCATTTAAAGCCCATGTATGAAAGCCCACTCTATCAAATCCATGGGCCTAAACAAAGGTATTTGGTCTCGAAGACAAACTGCTATAGACAAAGTTTATAGCCCCTATTATAGCCCTTTGAGTTAGTTTTGATTTGATATATTATGGGCTCTGTGGGCAAACTGATGCTGCCATGATTGTCCATTTGAAGCCCAAGTGCGAAAGTCCACTCTATCAAATTCATGGGCCTAAACAAATGTATTTGGGCCCAAAGACAAATTACTATAGATAAAGTGTATAACATCCATTATAGCCCTCTGAGTCAGCTTTAATTTGATATATTATGGGCTCTGTGGGTCAACCAATGCTGCCACGAACGTCCATTTGAAGCCCAAGTGCGAAAGACCACTCTATCAAATCCGTGGGGCTAAAGAAAGGTATTTGGGTGCAAAGACAAACTGTCATAGATGAAGTTTATAGCCCCCACCATAGCCCTCTCAATGAGCTTTGATTTGATATATTATAGGCCCGTGGGTCAACTAATGCTGCCACGAATGTCCTTTTGAAGCCCAAGTGCGAAAGCCCACTCTATCAAATCCATGGCCCTAAGTAAAGGTATTTCGTCCCGAAGACAAACTGCTATAGAAAAAGTTTATAGCCCCCATTATAGCCCACTGAGTGAACTTCGATTTGATATATTATGGGCCCCGTGGGTCAACCGATGCTGCCACGAATGCCCATTCGAAGACCAAGTGCGAAAGCCCACTTTATCAAATTCATGGGTCTAAACAAAGGTATTTTGGCCCGAAGACAAAATGCTATAGATGAAATTTATAGCCCCTATTATAGCCATCTAAGTTAGGTGCGATTTGATATATTATGGGCTCCATGGGTCAACCGATGCTGCCACGAATGTCCATTTGAAGCCTAAGTACGAAAGCCCACTCTATCAAATCCATTAGCCTAAACAAAAATATTTAGGCCCGAAGATGGCCCGTTATAGATGAAGTTTATAGCCCCCATTATAGTACTCTGATTAAACACCGATTTGATATATTATGGGCCCTGTGGGTCAATTGATGCTGCCACGAATGTCCATTTGAAGCCCAAGTGCGAAAGCCCACTCTATCAAATTCATGGGCCTAAACATAGGTATTTAGGCCCGAAGACAAACCGCTATAGACAAAGTTTAGAGTCCCCATTATAGCCCTATGATTCAGTTTTGATTTGATATATTATGGGCCCTGTGGGTCAACCGATACTGCCACGAATGTCCACTTGAAGCCCAAGTGTGAAAGCCCACTCTATCAAATTCATAGGCCTAAACAAAGGTATTCGGGCCTGAAGACAAACTTTATAAATGAAGTTTATAGTCCCCATTATAGCCCTCTCAGTCAGCTTTGATTTGATATATTATGGGCTCCGTGGGTTAACCGATACTGCCACAAACGTCCATTTGAAGCCCAAGTGCGAAAGCCCGCTCTATCAAATCCATGGGCCTAAACAAAGGTATTTGGGCCTGAAGAAAAACCGCTATAGATGAAGTTTATTGCCCCCACTATAGCCCTCTGAGTTAGCTTCGATTTAATGTATTATGTGTTGGGATTCGTGATGCAAATGCAGTGGAAAAATTAAAATTTTATCACGTTCCTAAGCCTGGATCCATGTAATTCGACTAATTGATTAAATCTAGGGTTTTTAAAAAATCTTATCAAAACACAAAAGAGGCAAGATTCTCTGGAAGGATGAGAGGAGGTTCACACCGATGACACCTTACCTTGAGCTTTTTGGCTTGGTTGTTCGGATCAAGACGTCTCCAAAAGGATGCATCCTCTATAGGTATCCACATGAACAGCCCGTCATAAAATGAATTTGAGTGTGTGTGCTAGCAACCTCCTTGACTGTCTCACAAATCAAGAACAAAAGGAAAAACTCTGTCTTTGTTTTCTAAGAGGAAAGAAAATGAATTTGGAGGCAAAAACAAGTGTGTGAAACCCTAGAGAATATAACATATTTATAGACTCCAAGTTAGGGTTTCACTTACCAATGACCTTTTGGTAATTTTCCATTTATTATATTCTGATTTTGTTTAAAAAAAAATCAAAAAATAATATCTTATTTATTTATTTAAAATAACATTTATCTTAAATAAATAAACAAATAAATAAATAAATAAAACACTTTAATTATTTATTTCCACAGAGTTTATTTTGGGCTTATTAAACCCATATCCATTTTGGACTTGTTCTAAGTGTGTGACCCTGTAGGTTCACATAACATTGGCAGTGGGCCTAAATTTCTATTTAGGCCTACAAGTCATAAGTGGCCTCTAGTAAGACATTATGACTACCCAAGTCATGTGAAGTCAATAATCCGACATAACCTAATTACAGTGAATTTTATTGTCCCTTTATCACATGATATCTTAATTGAACATAAGGCATAGAATGTCATCCTTATATAGTTCAGTATTATGACTTGATTCCAAGTAGATTGAAAATGATAACTCTTTATCAATTCATTTCAGCATGGCCATGCATTTTCATTCAGTCTATCTCATCAAGGGGCCTTTAGATATATTTCTCATATTAATGAGGGATAAATTCCTTCTAAATCACTCACATCCCTCATATAACTAATTTTATATCCAACAACATTCTTTTAATCATCCGGTTAAAGACAATGTTAGAATGTGTCAAAACATAAAATAGCTATGTAGAAATCCATGATGATTTCAAGGTCAAAGGACTGAAATAAAATGACTGTGATAAGAAATACTTATGACAATAATCTATGTAGTATTCTCATAGTGGGTCAATCCAGTACATGATCTCTCATCATGTACCTATGAGTTGACTTAATATCTCATATTTATGATTAGTAAAACATAACCATCAGTCAACATCATACTAGCCTTAATACTTTAATATTCATATAATGAATAAATGGCTAGGGATAATTAGAATATAACTCTTATTTTAATCTAAGAGTTTTACTATCAAGTCACATACTTGATGGCCTTAGTAAGAATTAACCATTCATGTAATTATCATAAAATCAAATGATAATATAATACCTCTTTATTAATAAAATAAGAAAGTCAATACATAATCACAAATGATTGACCTAGTGCATATCACTAACATTATGGGCCCCGTGGGTCAACCGATGCTGCCACGAACGTCCAATTGAAGCCCAAGTGCGAAAGCCCACTCTATCAAATTCATGGGCCTAAACAAAGGTATTTAGGCCCAAATACAAACTACTATAGATGAAGTTTATAGCCCCATTATAGCCCTCTGATTCAGCTTTGATTTGATATATTATGGGCCCTGTGGGTCAACTGATGCTGCTACGAACATCCATTTAAAGCCCAAGTGCGAAAGCCCACTCTAACAAATCCATGGGCCTAAACAAAGGTATTTGGTCTCGAAGACAAATTGCTATAGACAAAGTTTATAGCCCTTATTATAGTCCTCTGAGTTAGCTTTGATTTGATATATTATTGGCTCTGTGGGCAAACTGATGCTGCCATGATTGTCCATTTGAAGCCCAAGTACGAAAGTCCATTCTATCAAATTCATGGGCCTAAAAAAATGTATTTGGGCCCAAAGACAAATTGCTATAGATAAAGTGTATAGCACCCATTATAGCCCTCTGAGTCAGCTTCAATTTGATATATTATGGGCTCCGTGGGTCAACCGATGCTGCCATGAACGTCCATTTGAAGCCCAAGTGCGAAAGACCACTCTATCAAATCCGTGGGGCTAAAGAAAGGTATTTAGTTGCAAAGAAAAACTGTCATAGATGAAGTTTATAGCCCCCACCATAGCCCTCTCAGTGAGCTTCAATTTGATATATTATGGACCCCGTGGGTCAACTAATGCTGCCACGAACGTCCTTTTGAAGCCCAAGTGTGAAAGCCCACTCTATCAAATCCATGGCCCTAAGCAAAGGTATTTGGTCCCGAAGACAAACTGCTATAGACAAAGTTTATAGTACCCATTATAGGCCACTGAGTGAACTTCAATTTGATATGTTATGGGCCCCGTGGGTCAACCGATGCTGCCACGAACGTCCATTCGAAGACCAAGTGTGAAAGCCCACTCTATCAAATTCATGGGTCTAAACAAAGGTATTTGGGCCTGAAGACAAAATGCTATAGATGAAATTTATAGCCCCCATTATAGCCATCTGAGTTTGGTGCAATTTGATATATTATGGGCTCCATAGGTCAACCGATGCCACGAACGTCCATTTGAAGCCTAAGTACGAAAGCCCACTCTATCAAATCCATTAGCCTAAACAAAAATATTTAGGCCCGAAGATGGCCCGTTATAGATGAAGTTTATAGCCCCATTATAGTCCTCTGATTCAGTACCGATTTGATATATTATGGGCCCTGTGGGTCAATTGATGCTGCCACGAATGTCCATTTGAAGCCCAAGTACGAAAGACCACTCTATCAAATTCATAGGCCTAAACATAGGTATTTAGGCCCGAAGACAAACCGCTATAGAAGAAGTTTAGAGTCCCCATTATAGCCCTATAATTCAGTTTTGATTTGATATATTATGGGCTCTGTGGGTCAACCGATGCTGCCACGAACGTCCACTTGAAGCCCAAGTGTGAAGGCCCACTCTATCAAATTCATGGGCCTAAACAAAGGTATTTGGGCTCGAAGACAAACCTTTATAAATGAAGTTTATAGCCCCCATTATAGCCCTCTTAGTCAGCTTTGATTTGATATATTATGGACTCCGTGGGTTAACCGATGCTGCCACGAACGTTCATTTGAAGCCCAAGTGCGAAAGCCCGCTCTATCAAATCCATGGGCCTAAACAAAGGTATTTGGGCCCAAAGACAAATAGCTATAGACGAAGTTTATTGCCCCCACTATAGCCCTCTGAGTCAGCTTTGATTTGATGTATTATGGGTCCCGTGGGTCAACTGATGCTGCCACGAATGTCCAATTGAAGCCTAAGTGCGAAAGCCTACTCTATCAAATTCATGGGCCTAAACAAAGGTATTTGGGCCCGAAGACAAACTACTATAGATGAAGTTTATAGCCCCCTTATAGCCCTCTAATTCAGCTTTGATTTGATATGTTACGGGGCCCTGTGGGTCAATTGATGCTGCTACGAACGTCCATTTGAAGCCCAAGTGCAAAAGCCCACTCTAACAAATCTATGGGCCTAAACAAAGGTATTTGGGCCTGAAGATAAACTGTTATAGATGAAGTTTATAGCCCCTATTATAACCCTCTAATTCAGCTTTAATTTGATATATTATAGGCTCCGTGGGTCAACCGATGCTGCCATGATCATCCACTTGAATTCCAAGTGTGAAAGCCCACTCTATCAAATTCATAGGCATAAACAAAGGTGTTTGGACCCGAATACAAACCGCTATAGACAAAGTTTATAGCCCCCATTAGAGCCCTCTGAGTCAGCTTTGATTTGATATATTATGGGCTCTGTGGGTCAACTAATGCTGCCATGCATGTTCATTTTAAGCCCAAGTGCGAAATTCCAATCTATCAAATTCATGGGCCTAAACAAAGGTATTTTGGCCCAAAGAGAAACTACTATAGATGACTCAGAGGGCTATAATGAGGGCTAAACTTTGTCAATAGCGGTTTTTCTTTGTGCCCAAATACCTTTGTTCAGGGCCATGAATTTGATAAAAGTGGGCTTTCACACTTCGGCTTCAAGTTGACATTCGTGGGAGCATCGGTTTACCCACGGGGCCCATAATATATCAAATCGAAGCTGACTCAGAGGGCTATAATGGGGGCTATAAACTTCTTCTATAGCGGTTTGTCTTCGTGCCCAAATACCTTTGTTTAGGCCCATGGATTTGATAAAGTTGGCTTTTGCACTTGGGCTTCCAATGGACTTTCGTAGCAGCATCGGCTGACCCACGAAGCCCGTAATATATCTAGTCTAAGCTGACTCAGAGGTTTATAATGGGGGCTATAAACTTCATCTATAGCAGTTTGTCTTTAGGTCCAAATTCTGTTATTTAAGCCCATGAATTTGATAGAGTGGGCTTTTGCACATGGGCTCCAAATGGACGTTCGTGGCAACATCGATTGACCCACTGTCCCTATAATACATCAAATCGAAGCTGACTCAGAGGGTTATAATCGGGGCTACAAACTTCATCTATAGCAGTTTTGTCTTTTGGCCAAAATACCTTTGTTTATGCCCATGAATTTGATAGAGTGGGATTTCGCACTTGGGCTTCAAATGGACGTTCGTGGTAGCATCGGTTGACCCACGGGGCCCATAATATATCAAATCGAAGCTCACTCATAGGCTATAATGGGGGCTATAAACTTTATCTATAGTAGTTTATCTTTAGGCCCAAACACCTTTGTTTAGGCCCATGGATTCGATAGAGTGGGCTTTCACACTAGGGCTTCAAATGGATGTTCGTGGCAGGCATTAGTTGATCCACGGAGCCCATAATATATCAGATCAAAGCTGACTCAGAGGGCTATATTGGGGGCTATCAACTTCATCTATAGCGGGCCGTCTTCGAGCCCAAATATTTTTATTTACGCCCATAGGATTTGATAGGAGTGGGCTTTCGCACATGGGCTTCAATTGGACGTTCGTGGCAGCATCGGTTTGAACCACAGGGCCCATAATATATCAAATCAAAAGCTGACTTAGAGGCCTATAATGGGGGGCTATGAACTTCATCTATAGCAGTTTATCTTCGGGCCCAAATTCCTTTATTTATGCCCATAGATTTTGATAGAGTGGGCTTTCACACTTGGGCTTCAAATGGACGTTCGTGGCAGGATCTATTGAACTAAGGGCCCATAATATATCAAATCAAAACTAACTTAGATGCCTATAATGGAGACTATAAACTTCATCTATCACGGTTTGTCTTTAGACCCAAATACCTTTGTTTAGGCTCATGGATTTCATAGAGTGGCCCTTCGCATTTGGGCTTTGAGTGGACGTTCGTGGCAGCATCAGTTGAACCACGGGGCTCATAATATATCAAATCGAAGGCTGACTCAGTGGCCTATATTGGGGGCTATAAACTTTATCTATAGCGGTTTGTCTTCGGGCCCAAACACCTTTGTTTAGGGCCCATGAATTTGAAAGAGTGGGCTTTCACACTTGGGCTTCAAATGGACATTCGTGGAAGCATCGGTTGACCCACGGGGCCCCATAATTTATCAAATCAAAGCGGACACAGAGGGCTATAATGGGGGCTATAAAATTTGTCTATAGCAGTTTATCTTTGGGTCTAAATACCTTTGTTTAGGCCCATGAATTTGGTAGAGTGGGCTTTCACACTTGGGCTTCAAATGGACGTTCGTGGTAGCATCGGTTGACCTACGGGGCCTATAATATATCAATTCAAAGCTGAGTCAGTGGGCTATAATGGGGGCTATAAACTTCATCTATAGCGGTTTGTCTTTGGGCATAAATACCTTTGTTTAGGCCCATGGATTTAATAGAGTAGGCTTTCGTACTTGGGCTTCAAATGGACTTTTACAGCTCATCGGTTGAATAAAGGACCTCATAACATATCAAATTGAAGCTGACTCAGAGGGCTATAATGGGGGCTATACACTTTGTCTATATCAGTTTGTCTTCAGGCCCAAATACCTTTG
This sequence comes from Mallotus nudiflorus, assembly GCA_947683625.1. Lineage (NCBI taxonomy): Eukaryota > Viridiplantae > Streptophyta > Magnoliopsida > Malpighiales > Euphorbiaceae > Mallotus > Mallotus nudiflorus. Next base: position 90,636 of record CANTUR010001083.1, read on the forward strand.
TTTAGGCCAATGAACTTGATAGAGTGGGCTTTCGCACTTGGGCCTTCAAATGGACCTTTGTGGCGAGCATCGGTTGACCCATGGAGCCCATAATATATCAAATCGAAGCTCAGTCAAAGGGCTATAATGGGGGCTATAAACTTCATCTTCAGCAGTTTATCTTCGGGACCAAAGACCTTTATTTAGGCCCATGGATTTGATAGAGTGGGCTTTCGTTACTTGGGTCTCAATTGGAGGTTCATGGCAGCATCGATTGAACTAGGGGCCCATAATATATCCAATCGAAGCTGACTTAGAGGCCTATAATGGGGAGCTATAAACTTCATCTATACCGGTTAGTCTTTAGGCCTAAATACCTTTTTTTAGGCCCATGGATTTGATAGAGTGGGCCTTCGCACTAGGGCTTCGATTGGACGTTCGTGGCAGTATCGGTTGAACCACGGGGCCATAATATATCAAATTGAAGCTGACTGAGAGACCTATAATGGGGGCTATAAACTTCGTCAATAGCGGTTTGTCTTTAGGGCCAAATACCTATGTTTAGGCCCATGGATTTGATAGAGTGGGCTTTCGCACTTGGGCTTCAAATGGACATTCGTGGCAGCATTGGTTTAATCATAGGGCCCATAAAATATAAAATCCAAGCTGACCTCAGAGGCCTATAATGGGGGCTATAAACTTCATTTGTAGTGGGCCATCTTCGGGTCCAAATATTTTTGTTTAGGCCCATGGATTTGATAGAGTGCGCTTTCGCACTTGGGCTTCAAATGGACGTTCATGGGAGCATCAGTTGACCCACGGGGCCCATAAATATATCAAATCAAAGATGACTCAGAGGCCTATAATGGGGGCTATAATCTTCCTCTATAGCGATTTGTCTTCGGGCCCAAACACCTTTGTTTAAGCCCATGAATTTGATAGAGTGAGCTTTCATACTTGGGCTTCAAATGGACGTTTGTGGCAGCATCGGTTGACCCACGAAGCCTATAATATATCAAATCAAAGCTAACTAAGAGGGCCATAAGGGGGGCTATAAAATTCATCCACAGCGGCTTGTCTTCGGGCTCAAATACCTTTGTTTAGGCCCATGAATTTGATAGAGTGGGCTTTCGTACTTGGGCTTCAAATGGACGTTCGTGGCAACATCGGTTGACCCATGGGGCCTATAATATATTAAATCAAAGCTGACTCAAAGGGCTATAATTAGGGAAATAAACTTCATCTATAGCAGTTTGTCTTAGGGGGCCAAACACCTTTGTTTAAGCCCATGAATTTGATAGAGTGGGCTTTCGCACTTAGGCCTCAAATGGACATTCGTGGCAGCATCGGTTGAACCATGGGGCCCAAAATATATCAAATTGAAGCTGACTCAGAAGGCTATGATGGGAGCTATAAACTTTGTCTATAGCAGTTTGTCTTTGGGCTCAAATACCTTTGTTTAGGTCCATGGATTTGATAGAGTGGGCTTTCGCACTTGGGCTTCAAATGGACGTTCGTGGTAGCATCGGTTGACCCATGGGGCCCATAACATATCAAATTGAAGCTTACTCAGAGGGGCTATAATCTAGGCTCTAAACTTTGTCTATAGCGGTTTGCCTTCAGGACCAAATACCTTTGTGTAGGCCCATGGATTTGATACAGTGGGCATTCGTACTTGGGCTTCAAATGGATGTTCATGGCAGCATCGGTTGACCCACGGGGCCTATGATATATAAAATTAAAGCTGACTCAGATGAAAATAATGGGAGCTATAAACTTTGTCTATAGGAGTTTAAATTTGTGCGCAATTACCTTTGCTTAGGCCTATGGATTTGATAGAGTGGGCTTTCATACTTGGTCTTCAAATAGATGTTCATGGCAGCATCAGTTGACCCACAAAGCCATTATTATATCAAATCGAAGCTGACTTAGAGGGCTATAATCTGGTCCATAAACTTTGTCTATAGCAGTTTGTCTTTAGGCCTAAATACCTTTACTTAGGCCCAAGGATTTGATAGAGTAAGCATTCACACTTGGGCTTCAAATGGACATTCATGGCAGCATCGATTGACCCACGGGGCCCATAATATATCAAATCGAAGCTGACTCAGAGGGCTATAATAGGGACTATAAACTTCATCTATAGTAGTTTCTCATCGGGCCCAAATACCTTTGTTTAGGCTCATGGATTTGATAGAGTGGGCTTTCGCACTTGGGGTTCAAATGGACTTTCGTGGGGTAGCATCGGTTGACCCATGGAGCCCATAATATATCAAATTGAAGCTGACTTAGAGGACTATGTTAGGGGGCTATCAACTTCATCTATAGAAATTTGTCTTCAGGCCCAAAGACCTTTATTTCAGATAATGAATTTGATAGAGTAGGCTTTTACACTTGGGCTTCAAATGGACTTTCGTGGCAGCATCGGTTGACCACGGAGCCCATAATATATCAAATTAAAGTTTACTTAGAGGGCTATAGTGGGGGCTATAAACTTCATCTACAACGTTTGTCTTCGGGCCCAAATAACTTTGTTTAGGCCCATGAATTTAATAGAGTGGGCTTTCACACTTAGGCTTCAACTGGACATTCGTGGTAGCATCGGTTAACCCACGGGGCCCATAATATATCAATCGAAGTTGACTCAGAGGGCTATAATTGGGCCTATAAACTTCAACTATAGCGGTTTGTCTTCGGGCCCAAACACCTTTGTTTAAGCCCATGAATTTGATAGAGTGGGCTTTCACACTTGGGCTTCAAATGGATGTTCGTGGCAGCATCGGTTGACCCACGGGGCCTATAATATATCAAATCGAAGCTGACTCAGAGAGCTATAATGGGGGCTATACACTTCATCTATAGCGGTTTGTCTTTGGGCCCAAATACCTTTGTTTAGGTCCATGGATTTGATAGAGTAGGCTTTCACACTTGGGCTTCAAATGGACGTTCGTGGCAGCATCGGTTGACCCACAGGGCCAATAATATATCAAATCGAAATTGACTCAAAGGGCTATAATGGGGACTATAAAATTTTTCTATAGCAGTTTCTCATCTGGCCCAAATACCTTTGTTTAGGCCCATGGATTTGGTAAAGTGGGCTTTCACACTTGGGGTTCAAATGGACTTTCGTGGCAGCATCGGTTGACCCACGAAGCCCATAATATATCAAATCAAAGCTGACTTAGAGGGCTATATTAGGGGCTATCAACTTCATCTATAGCGATTTGGCTTTAGGCCCAAAGACCTTTGTTTCAGATAATGAATTTGATAGAGTAGGCTTTCGCACTTGGGCTTCAAATGGACTTTCGTGGCAACATCGGTTGACCCACAGAGCCCATAATATATCAAATTAAAGTTCACTTAGAGGGCTATAGTGGGGGCTATAAAATTCATCTACAGCGGTTTGTCTTCAAGCCCAAATACCTTTGTTTAGGCCCATGAATTAGATAGAGTGGGCTTTCGCACTTAGGCTTCAACTGGACATTCGTGGCAGCATCGGTTAACCCACAGGGCCCATAATATATCAAATCAAAGTTGACTCAGAGGGCTATAATTGGGCTTATAAACTTTAACTATAGCGATTTGTCTTTGGGCCCAAACACCTTTGTTTAAGCCCATGAATTTGATAGAGTGGGCTTTCACACTTGGGCTTCAAATGGATGTTCGTGGCAGCATCGGTTGACCCACGGGGCCTATAATATATCAAATCGAAGCTGACTCAGAGAGCTATAATGGGGGCTATACACTTCATCTATAGCGGTTTGTCTTTAGGCCCAAATACCTTTATTTGGGTCCATGGATTTGATAGAGTGGGCTTTCACACTTGGGCTTCAAATGGACGTTCGTGGCAGCATCGGTTGACCCATAGGGCCCATAATATATCAAATCGAAGCTAACTCAGAGGGCTATAATGGAGGCTCTAAACTTTGTCTATAGCGATTTGTCTTCAGGACCAAATACCTTTATTTAGGCCTATGGATTTAATATAGTGGGCTTTCATACTTGGGCTTCAAATGGATGTTCATGGCAGCATCGGTTGACCCACGAGGCCTATAATATATCAAATCAAAGCTGACTCAGATGGCTATAATGGGAGCTATAAACTTCATCTATATTAGTGTGAATTCGAGCCCAAATACCTTTGCTTAGGCCTATCAATTTGATAGAGTGGGCTTTTACACTTGGTCTTCAAATGGATGTTCATGGCAGCATCGGTTAACCCACGGAGTTGTTATTATATCAAATCGAAGCTAACTCAGAGAGTTATAATGGGGTCTATACACTTTATCTATAATGGTTTGTCTTCGGGCCTAAATACCTTTGCTTTGGCCCATGGATTTGATAGAGTGGGCATTCCCACTTAGGCTTCAAATGGACGTTCATGGCAGCATCGGTTGACCCACGAAGCCCATAATATATCAAATCAAAGCTGACTCAGAGGGCTATAATGGGGTCTATAAACTTCATCGATAGCGATTTGTCTTAGGGCCCAAATATCTTTGTTCAAGCCCATGGATTTTATAGAGTGATCTTTCGCACTTGGGCTTCAAATGGACGTTCGTGGCAGCATCGGTTGACCCATGGGGCCCATAATATATCAAATCAAAGCTAACTCAAAGGGCTATAATGGTGGTTATACACTTCATCTATAGCTATTTGTGTTCAGGCCCAAATACCTTTATTTAGGCACATGAATTTGATAGAGTGGGCTTTCATACTTAGGCTTCAAATGGACGTTCGTCATAGCATCGGTTGACCCACGGGGCCCATAGTATATCAAATCGAAGCTTAATCAGAGGGCTATAATGGGGATTATAAACTTCACCTATAACAGTTTGTCTTCGGGCCCTGATACCTTTGTTTAGGCCCATGAATTTGATAGAGTGGGCTTTCGCAGTTGGGCTTCAAATGGACATTCGTCGCAACATCGGTTGACCCACGGGGCCTATAATATATCAAATCAAAGTTGACTCAGAGGACTATAATGGGGCCTATAAACCTTATCTATAGTGGTTTGTCCTTGGGCCCAAATACCTTTGTTTAGGCCCATGAATTTGATAGAGTGGGCTTTCACACTAGAGCTCCAGAAGGACATTTGTGGCAGCATTGGTTGGCCCACGGGGCCCATAATACAACAAATCGAAGCTGAATCAGAGGGCTATAATGTGGGCTATAAACCTTGTCTATAGCGAGCCGTCTTCAGGCCGAAATAATTTTATTTAGGCCCATGATTTGATAGTGTGGGCTTTTGCTCTTAGGCTTCAAATGGACGTTAGTGGCAGCATCGGCTATCCTACGGGGCCCATAATATATCAAATCAAAGATGAATCAAAGGGCTATATTGGGGGCTATAAACTTCATCTATAACGGTTTATCTTCGGGCCCAAATACTTTTGTTTAGGCCATTGAATTTAATAGAGTGCCCTTTCACAGTTGGGCTTCAAATGGACGTTTTTCGCAGCATCGGTTGACCCACGGGGCCTATAATATATCAAATCAAAGTTGACTCAGAGGACTATAATGGGGCCCATAAACCTTATCTATAGCGGTTTGTCCTCGGGCCCAAATACCTTTGTTTAGGCCCATGAATTTGATAGAGTGGGCTTTCACACTAGAGCTCCAGAAGGACGTTTGTGGTAGCATTGGTTGGCCCACGGGGCCCATAATACAACAAATCGAAGCTGAATCAGAGGGCTATAATGCAGCCTATAAACCTTGTCTATAGCGAGCCGTCTTCGGGCCCAAATAATTTTATTTAGGCCCATGATTTGATAGTGTGGGCTTTTGCTCTTGGGCTTCAAATGGACGTTAGTGGCAACATCGGCTATCCTATGGGGCCCATAATATATCAAATTGAAGATGAATCAAAGGGCTATATTGGGGGCTATAAACTTCATCTATAGCAGTTTGTCTTCGGGCCCAAATACTTTTGTTTAGGCCATTGAATTTGATAGAGTGCCTTTTCACAGTTGGGATTCAAATGGACGTTCATGGCAGCATCGGTTGACCCACTAGGCCTATAATATATCAAATCAAAGCTAACTCAGAGGGCTATAATGGGGGCCATACACTTCTTCTATAGCGGTTTGTCTTTGGACCCAATTACCTTTGTTTATGCCCATGAATTTGATAGAGTAGACTTTCGCAGTTGGGCTTCTAATGGACGTTCGTTGCAGCATCGGTTGACCCACGGAGCCCATAACATATCAAATCAAAGTTGGCCAATAATGGGGGATATAAACAATGCCTATAGCGGTTTGACCTCGGGCCCAAATACCTTTATTTAGGCCCATGGATTTGATAGAGTAGGCTTTCGCACTTGGTCTTCAAATGGACGTTCATGGCAGTATCGGTTTACCCACGGGGCCCATAATATATCAAATCGAAGCTGACTCAGAGGGCTGTAATGGGGGCTATACACTTTGTCTATAGCGATTTGACTTTAGACCTAATTACCTTTTTTTAGGCCCATGAATTTGATAGAGTGGGCTTTTGTAGTTGGGCTTCAAATGGACGTTCGTTGCAGCATCAGTTGACCCACGAGGCCCATAATATATCAAATCGAAGCTGACTCATAGGACTATAATGGGGGCTATAAACTTCATCTATAGAGGTTTTTCCTCAAGCCCAAATACCTTTGTTTAGGCCCATGAATTTAATCGAGTGGGCTTTCGCACTTAGGCTTCAAATGGACATTCGTCGCAGCATTGGTTGACCCACGGGGCCTATAATATATCAAATCGAAGCTGACTCAGAGAACTATAATTGGGACAATACACTTCATCTATAGCGGTTTGTCCTCAGGCCCAAATACCTTTGTTTATGCCCATGAATTTGATAGAGTGGGCTTTCACAGTTGGTCTTCAAATGGGCGTTCATGGCATCATCAGTTGACCCACGGGGTTCATAATATATCAATTCGAATCTAACTCAAAGGGCTATAATGGGGGCTATAAACTTCGTCTATAGTGGTTTGTATTCGGACTGAAATACCTTTCTTTATGCCCATGAATTTGATAGAGTGGGCTTTCGTAGTTGGGCTTCAAATGGGTGTTCGTGGCAGCATCGGTTGACCCACGAAGCCCATAATATATCAAATCAAAGCTGACTCAGAAGCCAATAATGGGGGCTATAAACAACATCTATAGCGGTTTGACCTCGGGCCCAAATTCCTTTATTTAGGCCCATGAATTTGATAGAGTAGGCTTTCACACTTGGGCCTCGAATGGACATTCATGGCAGCATCGGTTTACCCACGGGGCCCATAATATATCAAATCGAAGCTGAGTCAGAGGAATATAATAGGGGCTATACACTTCATCTATAGCGATTTGTCTTCAGGCCCAAATACCTTTGTTTAGGCCTATGAATTTGATAGAGTGGGCTTCCGCACTTAGGCTTCAAATGGATGTTCATGGCAGTATCGGTTGACCCACAGGGCCTATAATATATCAAATCAAAGATGAATCAGAGGACTATAATGGGGGCTATAAACTTCATCCATAGCAGGCCATCTTTGGGCCCTAATATTTTTGTTTAGGCCCATGGATTTGATAGAGTGGGCTTTCGCACTTGGGATTCAAATGGACGTTCATGGCAGCATCAGTTGACCTACGGGGTCCATAATATATCAAATCAAAGCTGACACAGAGGGCTATAATGGTGGCTATAAATTTCGTCAATAGCGATTTATCTTCGGGCCCAAATACCTTTGCTTAAGCCCATGAATTTGATAGAGTGGGATTTCATAGTTGGGCTTCAAATGGACTTTCATCGCAGTATCGATTGACTCATGGGGCCCATAATATATAAATTTGAAGCTGAGTCAAAGGGCTATAATGGGGGCTATAAACTTCATATGTAGCGGTTTGTCTTCGGGCCTAAATACCTTTGTTTAGGCCCATGAATTTGTTGGAGTGGGTTTCACACTTAGGATTCAAATGGACGTTCGTGGCAGCATCAGTTGACCCACAGGGCCCATAATATATCAAATTGAAGCTGACTTAGAGGGCCATAATGGGGGCTATAAACTTCATCTATAGCGATTTATCTTTGAGCACAAATACTGTTGTTTAGGCCCATGGATATGATAGAGTGGGCTTTTGTACTTGGGATTCAATTGGACTTTCATGGCAGCATCGGTAGACCCACGGGGTCCATAATATATCAAATCAAAGCTGACTCAGATGGCTATAATGGGGGCTATACACTTCATCTATAGCAGTTTGTCTTCGAGCCCAAATACCTTTGTTTAGGGCCATGAATTTGATAGAGTGGGCTTCCACACTTGGGCTACAAATTGATGTTTGTGGCAGTATCGGTTGACCCACGGGGCCAATAAAATATCAAATCGAAGCTAAATCAGAGGGGTATAATGGGGGCTATAAACTTTGTCCATATTAGGCCGTCTTTGGGCCCAAAAATTTTTATTTAGGCCCATGGATTTGATAGAGTGGGCTTTCACACTTGGGATTCAAATGGACATTCGTGGCAGCATCAGTTGACCCACCGGGCCCATAATATATCAATTTGAAGCTGAATCAGAGGGCTATAATGGGGGCTATAAACTTCATCCATAGCGATTTATCTTCGGGCCCAAATACCTTTTTTTATGCCCATGAATTTGATAGAGTGGGCTTTTATAGTTGGGCTTCAAATGGGTGTTCGTGGCAGCATCGGTTGACCCATGGAGCCCATAATATATCAAATCGAAGTTGACTCAGAGGCCAATAATGGGGGCTATAAACAATGCCTATAGCGGTTTGACCTCGAGCCCAAATACCTTTATTTAGGCCCATGAATTTGATAAAGTAGGCTTTCGCACTTGGGCTTCAAATGGACGTTCATAGCAGCATCGGTTTACCCACGGGGCCCATAATATGTGAAATTGAAGCTAAATCATAGGGCTATAATGGGGGCTATACACTTCATCTATAGCAATTTGTCTTTGGACCCAATTACCTTTGTTTAGGCCCATGAATTTGATAGAGTGGGCTTTCACAGTTGGGCTTCAAATGGACGTTCATTGCAGCATCGGTTGACCCACGGGGCCCATAATATATGAAATCGAAGCTGACTTAGAGGACTATAATGGGGGCTATAAACTTCATCTATAGCAGTTTTTCCTCAAGCCCAAATACCTTTGTTTAGGCCCATGAATTTGATCGAGTGGGCTTTTGCACTTAGGCTTCAAAGGGACATTCGTCGCAGTATCGATTGACCGACGGGGCCTATAATATATCAAATCGAAGCTGAATCAGAGAACTATAATAGGGGCTATACACTTCATCTATATCGATTTGTCCTCGGGCTCAAATACCTTTTTTTAGGCCCATGAATTTAATAGAGTGGGATTTTGCAGTTGGGCTTCAAATGGATGTTCATGGTAGCATCAGTTCACCCACGAGGCCCATAATATATCAATTTAAAGCTGACTCAAAGGGCTGTAATGGGGGCTATAAACTTCATCTATAGCGGTTTGTCTTTGGGCCCAAATACCTTTTTTTATGCCCAAGAATTTGATAGAGTGGGCTTTCACAGTTGGGCTTCAAATGGCCTTTCGTGGCAGCATCGGTTGACCCATAGAGCCCATAATATATCAAATCGAAGCTGACTCAGAGGCCAATAATGGGGGCTATAAATAACATCTATAGTGATTTGACCTTGGGCCCAAATACCTTTTATTTAGGCCTATGAATTTGATAAAGTAGGCTTTCGCACTTGGGCTTCAAATGTACGTTCATGGCAGCATTAGTTTACCCATAGGGCCCATAATATATCAAATCAAAGCTAACTCAAAGGACTATAATGAGGGCTATACACTTCATCTATAGCGGTTTGTCTTCGGGCCCAAATACCTTTGTTTAGGCCCATGAATTTGATAGAGTGGGCTTCTGCACTTGGGCTTCAAATGGATGTTCGTGGTAGTATCGGTTGACCCACAGGGCCAATAATATATCAAATCAAAGCTTAATCAGAGGGCTATAATGGGGGCTATAAACTTCATCCATAGCAGGCTGTCTTTGGGCCCAAATATTTTTGTTTAGGCCAATGGATTTGATAGAGTGGGCTTTCGCACTTGGGATTCAAATAGACGTTCGTGGCAGCATCAGTTGACTCACGGGGTCCATAATTTATCAAATCAAAGCTGACTCAGAGGGCTATAAACTTCATCAATAGCAGTTTATCTTCAGGCCCAAATACCTTTGCTTAAGCCCATGAATTTAATAGAGAGGGATTTCACAGTTGGGCTTCAAATGGACTTTCATCACAACATCGGTTGACCCACGGGGCCCATAATATATAAATTTGAAGCTAAGTCAAAGGGCTATAATGAGGGCTATAAACTTCATATGTTTTGATTTGTCTTCGGGCCCAAATACCTTTGTTTAGGCCCATGAATTTGATAGAGTGGGTTTCGCATTTGGGCTTAAAAGGGACGTTCATGGCAGGATCAGTTGACCCACTGGGCCCATAATATATCAAATCGAAGCTGACTCAAAGGGCTATAATGGGGGCTAAAAAATTCATCTATAGCGATTTGTATTTGGGCCCAAATACCTTTATTTAGGGCCATGAATTTGATAGAGTGGACTTTTGCACTTGGGCTACAAATGGATGTTCGTGGCAGTATCGGTTGACCCACGGGGCTAATAAGATATTAAATCGAAGCTGAATCAGAGGACTATAATGGGGGCTATAAACTTCATCCATAGCAGGCCATCTTCAGGCCCAAACATTTTTGTTTAGGCCCATGAATTTGATTGAGTGGGCTTTCACACTTGGGATTCAAATGGACATTCGTGGCAATATGGGTTGACCCACGGGGTCCATAATATATCAAATTGAAGCTCACTCAGTGGGCTATAATAGGGGCTATAAACTTCATCTATAGCGGTATTTCTTCGGGCCCAAATACCTTTGTTTAGGCCTATGAATTTGCTAGAGTGGGCTTTCGCAATTGGGCTTCAAATGGACTTTCGTCGCAGCATCGGTTGACCCACGGGGCCCATAATATATCAATTTGAAGCTGAGTCAGAGGGCTAAATGGGGGCTATAAACTTCGTCTGTAGCGATTTATCTTCAGGCCCAAATACCTTTAGGCCAATGAATTTGATAGAGTGGGCTTTCACAGTTGGGCTTCAAATGGACATTCATGGCAGCATCGGTTGACCTATGGGGCCCATAATATATCAAATTGAAGTTGACTTAGAGGGCTATAATAGGGGCTATAATATTCATCTATAGCAATTTTTCTTCAGGCCAAAATACCTTTGTTTAGGCCTATGAATTTGATAGAGTGGGCTTTCGCAGTTGGGCTTCAAATGGACATTCGTCATAGCATCGGTTGACCCACGGGACCCATAGTATATCAAATCAAAGCTGACTCAGAGGACTATAATGGGGTCCATAAACTTCATCTATAGTGGTTTGTTCTCAGGCCCAAATACTTTTGTTTAGGCCTATGAATTTAATAGAGTGGGCTTTTGTACTCGGATTTCAAATGGATGTTCGTGGAAGTATCAGTTGACCCACTGGGCCCATAATATATCAAATCAAATCTGACACAGAGGGATATAATAGGGGTTATAAACTTCACCTATAGCGGACCGTCTTCGGCCCTAAATATTTTTGTTTAAGCCCATGGATTTGATAGAGTGGGCTTTTGCACTTGGGTTTCAATTGGACGTTTGTGGCAGCATCGATTGAATTAGGGGCCCATAATATATCAAATCGAAGCTGACTGAGAGGCCTATAGTAGGGGCTATAAACTTCCTCTATAGCGATTTGTCTTCGGGCTCAAATACCTTTGTTTAGGCCCATGGATTTGATAGAGTGGGCCTTCACACTAGGTTTTCGATTGGATGTTCGTGCCAGCATCGCTTGAACCACGGGGCCCAAAATATATCAAATCGAAGCTGACTCAAAGGACTATAATGGGGGCTATAAACTTCATCTATATCGGTTTGTCTTCGGGCCCAAATACCTTTATTTATGCCCATGGATTTGACAGAGTAGGCTTTCGCACTTAGGCTTCAAAAGGACGTTCATGGCAGCATCAGTTGAACCATAGGGCCCATAATATATCAAATCAAAGCTGACTCAGATGCCTATAATGGGGGCTATAAACTCCATTTATGGCGGGCCGTGTTCGGGCCCAAATATTTTTTTTAGGCCCATGGATTTGATAGAGTGGGCTTTCGCACTTGGGCTTCAATTGGACGTTCATGGTAGCATTGGTTGAACCACGGTGTCCATAATATATCAAATTGAAGCTGAATCAGAGGCATATAATGGGGGCTATGAACTTCGTCTATAGTGGTTTGTCTTCGGGCCCAAATACCTTTGTTTAAGCCCATAAATTTGATAGAGTGGGCTTTCATACTTGGGCTTCAAATGGACGTTCATGGCAGCATCTGTTGAACCATGGGGCCCATAATATATCAAATTGAAGCTAACTCAGAGGCGTATAATGGGGGCTATAAGCTTCATCCATAGCGGGCCGTCTTCGGGCCCATGGATTTGATAGAGTGGGCTTTCGCACTTGGGTTTCAATTGGACGTTCATGGTAGCATCGGTTGAACTAGGGTCCATAATATATCAAATCGAAGTTGACTTGGAGGCCTATAATGGCGGTTATGAACTTTTTCTATAGCAGTTTGTCTTCGAGCCCAAATACCTTTGTTTAGGCCCATGGAATTAACAAAGTGGGGTTTCACACTTGGGCTTCAAATGGACGTTCATGGCAACATCAGTTGACCCACAAGGCCCATAATATATCAAATCAAAGCTGACTCAGAGGGATATAATGGGGGCTATAAACTTTGTCTATAGCGGTTTGTCTTCGAGTCCAAATACCTTTGTTTAGGCCCATGAATTTGATAGAGTGGGCTTTCACACTTGGGCATCAAATGGATGTTTGTGGTAGCATCAATTGACCCATGGGGTCCATAATATATCAAATCGATGCTGACTTAGAGGGCTATAATGGGGGCTATAAACTTCATCTATAGCGGTTTGTCTTTGGGCCTAAATACCTTTGTTTCGGCCCATCAATTTGATGGAGTGGGCTTTTGCTCTTGGGCTTCAAATGGAATTTCGTTGCAGCATCGGTTGATCCACGGAGCCCATAATATATCAAATTAAAGCTGCTCAAAGGGCTATAATGGGGGCTATTAACTTTGTCTATAGCGGTTTATCTTCAGGCCCAAATACCTTTGTTTAGGCCAATGAATTTGATAGAGTGGGCTTTCTTACTTGGGCTTCAAATGGACTTTCGTGGCAGCATCGGCTGACCCACAAAGCCCTTAATATATCAAATTAAAGCTCACTCAGAGGGCTATCATGGGGGCTATAAACTTCATCTACAGCGGTTTGTATTTGGGCCCAAATACCTTTGTTTAGGCTAATGAATTTGACAGAGTGGGCTTTCATACTTGGGCTTCAAATGGACTTTCATGGTAGCATCGGTTGACCCATGGGGCCCATAATATATCAAATCGAAGCTCACTCAGAGGGCCATAATGGGGGCTATAAACTTTGTCTATAGCAGTTTGTCTTCAGGCCCAAATACCTTTGTTTCGGCCCATGGATTTGATAGAGTGGGCTTTCGCACTTGGGCTTCATATGGACGTTCGTGCCAGCATCGGTTCACCCACGGGGCCCATAATATATCAATTCAAACCTGAATTAGAGGGCTATGATAGGGGCTATCAACTTTGAATATAGCGGGCTATCTTCGGAACCAAATATTTTTGTGTAGGCCTATTGATTTGATAGAGTCAGCTTTCGCACTTGGGCTTCAAATGGACGTATGTGGCAGCATCAGTTCACTCACGGGGCCCATAATATATCAAATCGAAGCTAAATCAGAGGGCTATGGTAAGGGCTATAAAATTCACCTATAGCGGGCCATCTTTGGGCCCAAATATTTTTATATAAGCCCATGGATTTGATAGAGTGGGCTTTCACACTTGGGCTTCAAATGGATGTTCATGGTAGCAACGGTTGACCCACGAGGTCCATAACATATCAAATCGAAGCTGACTAAGAGGGCTATAATGGGGGCTATAAACTTCATCTATAACGGTTTTTCTTTGGGCCTAAATACCTTTGTTTAGGCCCATGGATTTGATAGAGTGGGCTTTCGCACTTGGGCTTCAAATGGATGTTCGTGGTAGCATCGGTTGACCCACGGGGCCCATAATATATCAAATCAAAGATGATTCAGAGGGCTGTAATGGGGGCTATAAACTTCATCTATAGCAATTTGTCTTGTGGCCCAAATACCTTTGTTTAGACCCATGAATTTGATAGAATGGGCTTTCACACTTGGGATTCAAATGGATGTTCGTGGCAGCATCAGTTGACCCATAGGAACCATAATATATCAAATTGAGTCTTTAGCAAGTAACTTACACAATGGCTTTGCGATCTTTGAAAAATCCTTGATAAATATCCTATATCCTTAACACAAGGAAGCTTCTTATATCCTTAACACATTTAGGAGGTGGTAATTTAATGATTACTTCTATCTTCACTCTATCAACTTCAATGCCTCTCTCTGAAATTAAGTGACCAAGAATGATTCCTTCTTAAGCCATGAAGTCACATTTTTCCCAATTCAAGACCAATCCATGTTTGGTACACCTGTTAAGAACTTTAGATAGATTGTCTAAAAAATATGAAAAGTTAGTACTATAGACACTAAAGTTATCCATAAAAACTTCTGCACAATCATCAAGCAAATCACTAAATACTGAATACATACATCGTTGAAAAGTTGCAAGTGCATTACATAAACTAAAAGGCATACGCCTAAAAGTGAAAGTACCATAAGGACATGTAAAAGTAGTCTCAGGTTGATCTTCAGGGTGAACAGGGATTTAATAAAATCCACTAAGTCCATTTAGGTAACAAAAATAAGAAAAATTAGCTAGCCTCTATAGAACTTGGTCAATAAAAGTCAATGGGAAATGGTCCTTCCTGGTTGCTTTATTTAATTTACGATAATCAATGCATATATGCCATCCAGTGATAGTTCTAGTCGGTATCAAATCATTAGATTCATTCCTAACAACAGTTAAACCTCCCTTCTTTGGAACAACTTGAACAAGGCTTACCCAATTACTATCACTAATGGAATAAATGATTCCATTATTAAGCAACTTAGTCACCTCTTTTCTTACCACTTTTTTAAGAGTGGGATTCAATCGCCTTTGAACTTTAATAGAAGGTTTGACATTATCTTCTAAAAGAATTCTATGCATACATATTGTAAGACTAATGCCCTTCAAATCATTAATAGAATAACCAACAGCATTTTTATGACTATTCAACTTATCACACAAAGCATCAACATAATCATTAGGCAAATATGAATTAACAATAAAAGGATATTGAAAATTAGAGTTAAGAAATGCACATATGAGATTTAATGGTAAAGGCTTGAGCTCTAACTCTAACTTTTCACTTGATGTAGTGGCCTTTGGATCATCTTCCATCCTTAAAGATTCAAATCTTGATGTTCTTTGAAAAGGTTGATATGGGCTTATCTCTAAAACTTGCTCATAAGGTTCATGAACCTTATTTAGCTCCATAGAATCACTTTTTAAAAATTCATGAATTACTTCTTCTATACATCCTTTAATAACATCAGTAGCATCAATAGAATCAACTTTACTTGCCACTTCTATAGGTGTTGACTTCACTATATTTAACACATTAAATTCCATAGATTCATTATCCACTTCCAATATGATTTTCCCAATCTTCATATCTAAAATTGCTCTTGCTATCCGTAAAAATGGTCTTCCAAACAAGATTGGAATTTAGAGATCCTCTTTCATTTCCAACACAACAAAATCCGTTGGTATCAGAAACTTACCTACTTTTGTTGGCACATTCTCTAAAATCCTAAGTGGATATGTAACAGATTTATCTACTAAGGAAAGAGACATGTTGGTAGGCTTAAGCTCATCCAAGTTAAGCTTTTTGTAAATTGAATAAGGCATAAGGTAACACTAGCACCAATATCATATAAAGCTTTGTTAAAATGCATACCTCCAATTATACAAGGAACCGTAAATGAACCAGGATCCCTGAGCTTCAGTGGAGACTTAGAGTACATGGCTTTGGATTCTTCGATAAGAGATACCAAACCATAGTCTTCAATCTTGCTTTTATGGTTAACAATATCCTTCAAAAACTTACCATATGCAGGCATGTCCCTTATTGCCTCCACAAATGGTATAGTGATAGTGATCTCCTTTAGATAATTAAGGAAATTTCCAAATTTCTTATCCAAATTATGCCTTATGTACCTTTGAGGGAAAGGAAGAGTTTTAATATCCACCTATGGTGATGTAGCATCTTCTTTATTAGTTTGCAACTTACTCTCATTTTTTTTGTACCATTGACCTCCCCTTCTTTGATCCCTAGCTCTTTATCATCAACCATTATTATTTTTTTCTTACTAGAGCTCCCTTTAACCTCTTTACCACTCCTTAAGTAATTGCTTGGCAAGTCTCCTTTTGTGCATACTTTGGTTGGCTTGGAAGCTTTCTTAAGGGTTTAGCATTAGTGGAAGAAGCTTGTTGGGCAATTTTTATTTCAAGGATTCGATTATGAGGAGCAATTTGTTCAAGCTTAGAAGACATTTGTTTAAATTGATCCTCATTTTTTTTATTGATGGCAATTTGTTGGTTGACAAATTGCTCTATAAGGTTCTCTAGGTTAGGTTTAGATTGGGGATGATTGAAAGGTTGTTGCTTTGTAGGGAATCTCGGTGGGTTTTGAGGTTTGGTGTTTAGGTTAATTTGGGGGTTTAATTGGGAAGACGGGTTTGACCATGAGAATCCAGGATGGTTCCTCCATTGAGGGTTATATGAGTTTGAGTTAAGTCCCACTCTTTTATTGAAACCTCCTTGGATATAATTCACATATTCATTGGCACTCATATTACATTAAGAATATGAATGAGGTCCTCCATAAGGTTAGTACATTCTAATGAATTAACTTAAGATTTACTTACCATTTTAGTGAGGGCATCCACTTTTGCACTAAGCATATTGATTGTATCAAGTTCCAAAACTCCTCTTGCCTTTGCCATAATAGTTTCTTCACCCATGTACCCTTAAGATGCAAGTTCCTCAAGAAATGTAACGGCCTCTCTAGCTATTTTATCCATCCATTTCCCACAATAAGCCGCATTGATGATGTTTATGTTCTCATCCGTCAATCTATTATAAAAGATTTGAGGGATCATCCATTCTGGCAAACCATGATTTGGACATTGCCTTTGTAGTTCCTTAAACCTTTCCCAAGCCGAATAGATTTTCTCACTCCCATTATGCTTAAAAGTAGTGATCTCACTCTGAAACTTGATTGTCTTAAGTGGCAAAAAATATTTATGCAGAAATGCTTGCTTTAATTGGTCCCATGTGTTAATTGATTCATTAGGCAAACTTGCAAGCCATAGTTATGCCTTGTCCTTGATCGAAAATGGAAAAAGCCTCAGCTGTATTGCATCATCTGTCACTATATTTATCTTGAAGGTTGCACACACATTGAGGAAAGTCAAAATGTGAGCACAAGGATCCTTTCCTTATAAGCCTCTAAATTGATTATTTTGTACCATCTGGATAATACTTGGTTTGATCTCAAAGTTATTATTGGCAATAGCCAGAGCCACAATTCCACTAAAACTACCCGAGATATAGAACAAGTAGGGTGTCGATCCATAGGGAATTTGGGTAATGTTGTATTAATCGAATAGGTACTAAGATGGATAGGCAAATAAAATCACAATAATAATCGAGCAAATAAATTACAATCAAAATAACTATTCTAATACTAAAACTACAATTACTATAGGTTCTTGTCAAAACACACGGAAGAATTACAATGACAATCAATAAGGATATATTAATTAATTATTCTTGACTTAATGACTAGAAATTAGTGCATATAATCTTTAAAAGCAACTCTCGTTGTCAGATTAAAGTAAAGTTCCTAAAAGCAACTCTTGTTGTCAGATTAAAGTAAAGTTCCTAAAAGCAACTCTCGTTGTCAACTAGAAGTGTTCCTTCCTTGAGTCTACAAACTTTCTCAGTGTATTGCAGAGATAGGAAGAAACCATAAAGAACAGTATACCAAATAAATGCTAAAAAGCAACTCTCATTGTCAATCTAGGATATTCCCGTCTAGAGTCTACAAGCTCTCTCGGTGTATTTTAGAGATAGACAAGGAAAGCACAAGTAAATCTACTAATTATTCCCTTTAGATGAATTCTTTGCTTCTAAATGAATTCAATTCTTAAGTGAATCCAATCAAAGTTCCATCAAAATATTCTAAATCTCATTGTAAATAAATCGGTTTACAAATTACACATAGTGATCAAGCACACATAATACAATTCTGTACTAATTGAATTCAAATCAAATAAGTAAGCATGAATATGTAATCCTTATTCGATCAACATTGCAATTCCTTTAAATACTTAACCAATATAAATGGTTAATTAAATCAAGAGACAATCAAAAACAATATAGAATAGAAGAGATTGAGTTTATAAAAACCTTTTAATTGTCTTCAAGCCAAAAATGATCTCTCTTTATAGAAAAAAAATGGTTTGCTTCCTTCTTCTTGAATTTAGATTTATAAGAGAAAAAAATAGAAAGGAAGAATGAACTCTCTTTATGTACAAGGCACTAATGACCTATATATAGATCGTAGAGGTGGTTATAAGAAGTTACAAAATAGAAAGGCACCCTTTGACATGAAGGGTTACAACCCTATGCAGAATGCATAATATCAAAGGCATTTTTGTCCATCTAAATAACTTTATCTCTTAAGAGTCCCTTTATAAAGTTTGTGTTTCTTTGAGTTATCTTTTAAATTCAACTTGAATCGCCTCATTTGGATGTCTGTGGATAAAGTTATAAGCAAAATACGAAAAGTGTGCAAAGCTGGGAAGAGATGGCTTGTGACTGTCATGAGTCATCCTTCTTGTCACGAGTCGGCACAGAATGCTTCTGTCATGAGTTGTCCCTCCATAATAAGTTAGCATAGACACAAACTTGACTTCCATTTTCTTTATAACCTCCACATTTTAGATAATTCATCCTTAAGTCCTTTTCCATTGATCATTAAACCTAAAAACACATGAAAACATACAAACAAACCTAAAATGCATTTGGAAAGTAGAAATCACATAATCAAAACATAAAAATAAAAAATCACAACCAAAGTAAACAACATAATCACTTAAATACTCTAAATAAGTATGCATATGTGTACTATATCGTGGGTCAACCGATGCCGCCATGAATGTCCAATTGAAGCCCAGGTGCAAAAGCCCACTCTATCAAATCAATGGTCCTAAACAAAGGTATTTGGGCCTAAAGATGGATGGCTATAGATGAATTTTATAGCTCCTATTATAGCCCTCTCAATGAGCTTTGATTTGATATATTATGGGCCCCGTGGGTCAATTGATGCTGCCACGAACATCCATTTAAAGCCCAAGTGTGAAAGCCCACTCTATTAAATCAATGGGCATAAACAAAGGTATTTGGACCCGAAGATAGATGGCTATAGATGAAGTTTATAGGCCCTGTTATAGTACTCTCAATGAGCTTTAATTTGATATATTATAGACCCCCGAGGTCAACCGATACTGCCATGAATGTCCATTTGAAGCCCAACTGTGAATGCCCACTCTATCAAATCAATGGGCCCAAACAAAGGTATTTGGGCTCGAAGACAGATGGCTATAGATGAAGTTTATAGCCCCCATTATAGCCCTCTCAATGAAAATTGATTTGATATATAATGGATCCCGTGGGTCAACTAATGTTGTCACGAACATCCATTTGAAGCCCAAGTGTGAAAGCCCACTCTATCAAATCAATCAGCATAAACAAAGGTATTTTGACTTGAAGCCAGAATGCTATAGATGAAATGTTTAGCCATCATTATAGCCCTTTGAGTCAGCTTTGATTTGATATATTATGCACCTCGTGGGTCAACCGATGTTGCCATGAACGTCCATTTAAAGCCCAAGTACAAAAGCACACTATATCAAATCGATGGGCCTAAACAAAGGTATTTAGGCCTAAAGATGGATGGTTATAGGTGAAGTTTATTGCCCCCATTATAGGCCTCTCAGTGAACTTTGATTTGATGTATTATGGGCCCCGTGGCTCCACTGATGCTACCACAAATGTCCATTTGAAGCCCAAGTACAAAAGCCCACTCTGTCAAATCAATAGGCCTAAACAAAGGTATTTGGACCCGAAGACGGATGGCTATAGATGAATTTTATAGCCCCCATTATATCCCTCTCAATGAGCTTTGATTTGATATATTATGGTTCCCGTGGGTCAACCGATGCTGCCACGAACGTCCATTTAAAGCCCAAGTACGAAAGCCCACTCTATCAAATCAATAGACCTAAACAAAGGTATTTGGACCTAAAGATGGATGGCTATAGATGAATTGTATAGCCCCCATTATAGCCCTCTTAATGAGCTTTGATTTGATATATTATGGGCCTCGTGGGTCAACCGATGTTGTCACAAACGTCCATTTAAAGCCCAAGTGCGAAAGCCCACTCTATCAAATCCATTGGCCTAAATGAAAATATTTGGGCCCGATGATGGACCGCTATAGACAAAGTACATAGCTCCCATTATAGCCCTCTGAGTCAGCTTCAATTTGATATAGTATGTGCCCCATGGGTCAATCGATGCTGCCACCAATGTCCATTTGAAGCCAAAGTATGAAAACTCAATCTATCAAATCCACAAGCCTAAATAAAAGTATTTGGCCTTGAAGACGAACCGCTATAGATGAAGTGTATAGCCCCCATTATAGCCCTCTGAGTGAACTTCAATTTGATATATTATGGGCCCCGTGGGTCAACCGATGCTGCCACGAACTTGCATTTGAAGCCCAAGTATGAAAGCCCACACTTTCAAATCCACGGGCATAATAAAAAATATTTGGGCCCAAAGACTGATTTTTATAGATGAAGTGTATAGGCCCCATTATAGCCCTCTAAGTCAACTTTGATTTGATATATTATCGTCCCCGTGGGTCAACCGATGCTGCCATGAACATTCATTTGAAGACAAAGTGCAAAAGCCCACTCTATCAAATCCATGGGCCTAAACAAAAGTATTTGGGCCTAAAGATGGACCACTATAGATAAAGTGTATAGCCCCTATTATAGCCCACCGAGTCAACTTCGATTTGATATATTATAGGCCCTATGGATCAATCGATGCTGCCACGAACGTGCTTATAAAGCCCAAGTACGCAAGCCCACACTTTCAAATCGATGGCCTAAACAAAAATATTTGGGCCTGAAGATGGACCGTTATAGATGAAGTGTATAGGCCCCATTATAGCCCTCTAAGTTAGCTTCGATGTGATATATTATAGGCCCTGTGGGTCAACCGATGTTGCCACGAACATCCATTTGAAGCCTAAGTATAAAAGCCCACTCTATCAAATCAATAGGGCTAAATAAAGGTATTTGGGCCCAAAGACGGATGGCCATAGATGAAATTTATAGCCCCTATTGTATCCCTTTCAATGAGCTTTGATTTCATATATTATGGACCCCATGGGTCAACCGATGTTGCCATGAATGTCCATTTAAAGACCAAGTGCGAAAACCCACTCTATCAAATCAATGGGCCTAAATAAAGGTATATGGGCCCGAAGACGGATGGCTATAGATGAAGTATATATCCCCCATTATACCACTCTCAACAACCTTCAATTTGATATATTATGGGCCCCGTGGGTCAACCGATGCTGCCATGAACATCCATTTAAAGCCCAAGTACAAAAGCCTACTCTATCAAATCAATGGGCCTAAACAAAGGTATTTGGGCCTAAAGACGGATGGTTATAGATAAAGTTTATAGCCCCTATTGTAGCCCTCTCAATGAGCTTTGATTTGATATATTATGGGCCCTGTGGATTAACCGATGCTGCCACGAACGTCCATTTGAAGCCTAAGTGTGAAAGCCCATTATATCAAATCAATGGGCCTAAATAAAGGTATTTGGGCCCGAAGATGGACTGCTATAGACGAAGTGTATAGCCCCCATTACAGCCCTCTCAATTATCTTTGATTTGAAATATTATGGACCCCGTGGGTCAACCGATGCTACCACGAACGTCCATTTAAAGCCCCATGTGAAAGCCTACTCTATCAAATCCACGGACCTAAACAAAAGTATTTGGGCTAGAAGACAGACCGCTATAGATGAAGTGTATAGCCCCCATTTTAGCCCTCTGAGTGAACTTCTATTTGATATGTTATGGGCCATGTGGGTCAATCGATGCTGCCACGAACGTCCATTTGAAGCCTAAGTAGGAAAGCCCACTCTATCAAATCAATTGGCCTAAAAAAAGGTATTTTATCCCGAAGACGGATGGCCATAGATGAAGTTTATAGCCTCCATTATAGCCCTTTCAATGAGCTTTGATTTGATATATTATGGGCCCCATGGGTCAACCGATGTTGCCATGAATATCGATTTGAAGCCCAAGTGCAAAAGCCTAGTCTATCAAATCCATGGCCTTAAATAAAGGTATTTATGCTGGAAGACGGGTGGCTATAGAAAAATTTTATTGTACTCATTATAGCCCTCTCAGTGAGCTTCTATTCGATATATTATAGGACCCATGGGTCAACCGATGCTGCTACGAATGTCCAATTAAAGCCTAAGTGCGAAAGCCCACTCTATCAAATTCACAAGCGTAAACAAAGGTATTTGGGCCAGAAGATGGATTGCTATAGATGAAGTGTATAGCCCCTACTATATCCCTCTCAATGTGCTTCTATTTGATATATTACGGGCCCCATGGGTCAACCAATGCTGCCACAAACATCCATTTGAAGCCCAAGTGCGAAAGCCCATTATATTAAATCAATGGGCCTAAGGAAAGGTATTTGGGCTAGAAGACAAATGGCTATAGATGAAGTGTATAGCCCCCATTATATCCCTCTGAATGAGCTTCGATTTGATATATTACGGGCCCTGTGGGTCAACCGATGCTGCCACGAACATCCATTTGAAGCCCAAGTGCGAAAGCCCACTATATCAAATCAATGGGCCTAAGCAAAGGTATTTGGGTCTAAAGATGGACTACTATAGATGAAGTGTATAGCCTCCATTATTTCCCTATCAATGAACTTCGATTTGATATATTATAGGCCTCGTGGGTCAACCAATGCTGCCACGAACGTCCATTTAAAGCCTAAGTGTAAAAGCCCACTCTATTAAATCCACGAGTGTAAACAAAAGTATTTGGACTCCAAGATGGACCGCAATTGATGAAGTGTATTGCCCCCATTTTAGCCCTCTGAGTCACCTTCAATTTGATATACTATGGACCTCATGGGTCAACCGATGCTGCCACAAACATGCATATGAAGCCTAAGTACGAAAGCCCACACTTTCAAATCCATGGGCATAAATAAAAATATCTGGGCTTGATGATGGATTGTTATAGATGAAGTGTATAGGGCCCATTATAGCCCTTTGAGTCAACTTCATTTTGATATATTATGGGCCCTGTGGGTCAACCGATGCTGCCACGAACGTCCATTTGAAGCCAAAGTATGAAAGCCTACTCTATCAAATCAATGGGACTAAACAAAGGTACTTTAGCCCAAAGATAGATGAGCATAGATAAATTTTATAGCCCCCATCGTAGCCCTTTCAATGAGCTTTGATTTGATAAATTATGGGCCCCATGGGTCAATCGATGCTACCACGAATGTCCATTTAAAGCCCAAGTATGAAAGCCCACTCTATCAAATCCATAGGTATAAATAAAGGTATTTATGCCTGACGACGAATGGCTAAAGGTGATGTTTATTCCTCATATTACATCCCTCTCAGTGAGCTTTGATTTGATATATTATGGGCCCTGTGGGTCAACCGATGCTGGCACGAACGTCCATTTAAAGCCCAAGTGGGAAAGCCTACTATATCAAATCCACGGGCCTAAACAAAAGTATTTGGGCTCGAAGACAAACTGCTATAGATGAAGTGTATAGCCCCCATTTTAGCCCTCTCAACGAGCTTTGATTTGAAATATTATGGGCCCCGTGGGTCAATCGATGCTGCCATGAATGTCCACTTAAAGCCCAAGTGCGAAACCCTACTCTATCAAATCCACAAGCCTAAACAAAAGTATTTGGGCTCGAAGACGGACCGCTATAGATGAATTTTATAGCCCCCACATTAGCCCTCTAAGTGAACTTCTATTTTATATATTATAGGCCCTGTGGGTCAATCGATGCTGCCACGATCATCCATTTGAAGCCTAAGTAGGAAAGCCCACTCTATCAAATCAATGGGCCTAAAAGAAGGTATTTTGGCGCGAAGACGGATGGCCATAGATGAAGTTTATAGCCTCCATTGTAGCCCTTTCAATGAGCTTCGATTTAACAAATTATGGGCCCCGTGGGTCAACCGGTGCTGCCATGAATGTCGATTTGAAGCCCAAGTGCAAAAGCCTAGTTTATTAAATCCATGGCCTTAAATAAAGGAATTTGTGCTGGAAGATAGGTGGCTATAGAAAAATTTTATTGTACTCATTATAGCCCTCTCAGTGAGCTTTGATTTGATATATTATAGGCCCCGTGGGTCAACCGATGCTGCCATAAACGTCCAATTGAAGGCTAAGTGCGAAAGCCCATTCTATCAAATCTATGGGCGTAAACAAAGGCATTTGGGTTAGAAGACAGATGGCTATAGATAAAGTGTATAGCCCCTATTATATCCCTCTCAATGAGCTTTGATTTATATATTACAAGCCCTATTGCTCAACCGATGCTACCACGAACATCCATTTGAAGCCCAAGTGCGAAAGCCCACTATATCAAATCAATGGGCCTAAGGAAAGGTATTTGGACCAAAAGACGGATGGCTATAGAAGAAGTGTATAGCCCCCATTATATCCCTCTCAATGAGCTTTGATTTGATATATTATGGGCCCCGTGGGTCAACCAATGCTGCCACAAACATCCATTTGAAGCCTAAGTGCAAAAGCCCACTATATCAAATCAATGGGCCTAAGCAAAGTTCTTTGGGCCTAAAGATGGACTGTTATAGATGAAGTGTATAGCCTCCATTATTTTCATATTAATTAACTTTTATTTGATATATTATGGGCCCCCTGGGTCAACCAATGCTGCCATGAACGTCCATTTGAAGCCCAAGTGCGAAAGCCCACTCTATCAAATCCATAGGTGTAAACAAAAGTATTTGGGCTCCAAGATGAAATGCAATTGATAAAGTGTATAGCCCCCATTTTAGCCCTCTGAGTCAGCGTCAATTTGATATATTATGGGCCTCATTGGTTAACTGATGCTGCCATGAACATGCATATGAAGCCCAAGTACCAAAGCCCACACTTTCAAATCCATGGGCATAAATAAAAATATTTGGGGTCAATGATGGGCTGTTATAGATGAAGTGTATAGGGCCCATTATAGTTGTCTAAGTCAGCTTCGATTTGATATATTCTAGGCCCTACGGGTTAACTGATGTTGCCATAAACGTCCATTTAAAGCCAAAGTATAAAAGCCCACTCTATCAAATCAATGGGACTAAAAAAAGGTATTTTGGCCCGAAGACGAATGGCCATAGATGAAGTTTATACCCCATTGTAGCCCTTTCAGTGAGCTTCAATTTGATATATTATAGGCCCCGTGGGTCAATCAATGCTGCCATGAATGTCTATTTGAAGCCCAAGTGTGAAAGCCCACTCTATCAAATCCATAGGCCTAAATAAAGGTATTTATGCCTGAAGACGGATGGCTAAAGATGAAGTTTATTCCTCTCATTACATCCCTCTCAGTGAGCTTCAATTTTGATATATTATGGACCCCATGGGTCAACCAATGCTACCGCGAATGTCCATTTGAAGCCGAAGTGGGAAAGCCCACCCTACCAAATCCATGGGCCAAAATAAAAATATTTGGGCCCGAAGTTGGACCGCTATATATGAAGTTTCTATCCCGTATTATAGCCCTCTCAGTTAGGTTTGATTTGATATATTATGGTCCCCGTGGGTCAACCGATGTTGCCACAAATGTCCATTTGAAGCCTAAGTGCGAAAGCCTACTCTATCAAATCAAAGGGCCTAAAGAAAGGTGTTTGGGTCTGAAGATGGATGACAATATATGAAGTTTATAGCTCCCATTATAGCACTCTTAATGAGCTTTGATATATTATGGGCCTTGTAGGTCAACTGATGCTGCCATGAACGTCCATTTGATGCCCTAGTGCGAAAGTCCACTCTATCAAATCCATGGGCCTAAATAAGAATAAATGGGCCCGAAGTTGGACCGCTATAGATGAAGTTTGTAGCCCCACTATAGCCTTCTGAGTCAACTTTGATTTCATATATTAAGTTCCCTGTGGGTCAACCGACACTGCCATGAACGTCCATTTGAAGCCCAAGTGCGAAACCACTTTATCAAACCAATGGGCCTAAACAAAGGTATTTGGGCCCGAAGACAAATCGCTATAGATGAAGCTTCTGCACCACATGATAGCCCTCTCAGTCAGGTTCAATTTGATATATTATGGGCCCCATGGGTCAACTGATGCTGCCATGAATGTCCATTTGAAGCCCAAGTGCGAAAGCCTACTCTATCTAATCAATGGGCCTAAAGAAAGCTATTTGGGCCCAAAGACGGATGGCTATAGATGAAGTTTATAGTTCCCATTATAGCACTGTCAATGAGCTTTGATTTGATATATTATGGGCCCCGTGGGTCAACCATTGTTGCCACGAACGTCCATTTAAAGCCCTAGTGCGAAAGCCCACTCTATCAAATCCATAGGCCTAAATAAAGGTATTTGTGCCTAAAGACGGATGGCTAAACATGAAGTTTATTCCTCTCATTACATCCCTCTCAGTGAGCTTCGATTTGATATATTATGGACCTCGTGGATCAACAGATGCTACCACGAACGTCCATTTGAAGCCCTAGTAGAAAGTCCACCCTACCAAATCCATGGGCCAAAAAAAAAATATTTGGGCCCGAAGCCAGACCAATATATATGAAGTTTCTAGACTATATTATAGCCCTCTCAGTCAAGTTCAATTTGATATATTATGGGCCCCATGAGTCAACCGATGCTGCCATGAATGTCCATTTAAAGCTCAAGTACGAAAGCCTACTTTATCAAACAAATGGGCCTAAAGAAAGGTATTTGGGCCTAAAGACGGATGGCTATAGATGAAGTTTATAGCTCCCATTATAGCACTCTCAATGAGCTTTGACTTGACATATTATGGGCCTTGTGGGTTAACCGATGCTGCCATAAATGTCCATTTGAAGCCCTAGTGTAAAAGCCCACTCTATCAAATCCATGGGCCTAAATAAGAATATATGGGCCCGAAGATGAACCACTATAGATGAAGTTTATGGCCTCCACTATAGCCCTCTAAGTCAATTTTGATTTCATATATTAAGTGCCCCGTGGGTCAACAGATGCTGCCACGAACGTCCATTTGAAGGCCAAGTGCAAAAACCCACTCTATCAAATCAATGGGCCTAAACAAAGGTATTTGGGCCCGAAGACAGACCACTATAGATGAAGTTTCTAGCCCGCATAATAGCCCTCTTAGTCAGGTTCAATTTGATATATTATGGGCCCCATGGGTCAACTGATGCTGCCACAAATGTCCATTTGAAGCCCAAGTACAAAAGCCTACTCTATCTAATCATTGGGCCTAATGAAAGGTATTTGGGCCCGAAGACAGATGGCTATAGATGAAGTTTATAGCTCCCATTATAGCACTCTCAATGAGCTTTGATTTGATGTATTATGGGCTTTGTGGGTCAATCGATGCTGCCACGAACCTCCATTTGAAGCCCAAGTGCAAAAACCCACTCTATCAAATCAATGGGCCTAAACAAAGATATTTGGGCCCGAAGACAGACCACTATAGATGAAGTTTCTAGCCCATGTAATAGCCCTCTCATTCAGGTTCAATTTGATATATTATGGGCCTCATAGGTCAACTGATGCTGCCACGAATGTCTATTTGAAGCCTAAGTACGAAAGCCTACTCTATCTAATCATTGGGCCTAATGAAAGGTATTTGGGCCCGAAGACGGATGGCTATAGATGAAGTTTATAGCTCCCATTATATCACTCTTAATGAGCTTTGATTTGATATATTATGGGTTTTTTGGGTCAACCGATGCTGCCACGAACATCCATTTGAAGGCCTAGTGCGAAAGCCCACTCTATCAAATCCATGGGCCTAAATAAGAATATATGGGCCTGAGGACGAACTTCTATAGATGAAGTTTATATCCCTCACTATAGCCCTATGAGTCAACTTCAATTTCATATATTAAGTGCCCTGTGGGTCAACCGATGCTGCCACGAATGTCCATTTGAAGCCCAAGTGCAAAAACCCACTCTATCAAATCAATGGGCTTAAACAAAGGTATTTGGGCCCGATGACAGACTGCTATCGATGAAGTTTCTAGCCTGCATAATAGCCCTCTCACTCAGGTTTAATTTGATATATTATGGGTCCCATGGGTCAACTGATGCTTCCATGAATGTCCATTTGAAGCCCAAGTGCGAAAGCCTACTCTATCTAATCAATGGGCATAAAGAAAGGTATTTGGGCCTGAAGACGAATGACTATAGATGAAGTTTATAGCTCCCATTATACCACTCTCAATGAGCTTTAATTTGATATATTATGGGCCCTGTGGGTCAACCGATGCTACCACGAATGTCCATTTGAAGTCCACATGCGAAAGCCCACTCTATCAAATCCATAGGCCTAAATAAAGGTATTTATGCCTGAGGACAAATGGCTAAAGATGAATTTTATTCCTCTCATTACATCCCTCTCAATGAGCTTCAATTTGATATATTATGGGCCCCGTGGGTCAACCGATGCTGCCACGAATGTACATTTGAAGCCCAAATGGGAAAGCCCACCCTACCAAATCCATAGGCCAAAACAAAAATATTTGGGCCCGAAGCCAAACCGCTATATATGAATTTTATAGCCCATATTATAGCCCTCTCAATCATGTTTGATTTGATATATTATAGGCCCCGTGGGTCAACTGATGCTGCCACGAATGTCCATTTAAAGCCCAAGTGCAAAAGCCTGCTCTATCAAATCAATGGGCCTAAAGAAATGTGTTTGGGCCCGAAGATGGATGTCTATAGATGAAGTTTATAGCTCCCATTGTACCACTCTTAATGAGCTTTGATTTGATATATTATGGGTTTTATGGGTCAACCGATGCTGCCACGAATGTCCATCTGAAGCCCTAGTGAGAAAGCCGACTCTATTAAATCCATGGGCCTAAACAAGAATATATGGGCTCAAAGATGGACTGCTATAGATGAAGTTTATAACCTCCACTATAGCTCTCTGAGTCAACTTCGATTTCATATATTAAGTGCCTTGTGGGTCAACCAATGCTGCCACGAACATCCATTTGAAGCCTAAGTGTGAAAACCCACTCTATCAAATCAATGGGCCTAAACAAAGGTATTTAGGCCTGAAGATAGACTGCTATAGACAAAGTTTCTAGCCCGCATAATAGCCCTCTTAGTCAGGTTCAATTTGATATATTATGGGCCCCATGGGTCAACCGATGGTACCACAAATGTCCATTTGAAGCCCAAGTGCGAAAGTGTACTCTATCTAATCATTGGGCCTAAAGAAAGGTATTTGGGCCCGAAGACAGACAGCTATAGATGAAGTTTATATCTCCTATTATAGCCCTCTCAATGAGCTTTGATTTAACATATTATAGGCCCATCGGTCAATCGATGCTGCCATGAATGTCCATTTGAAGCACAAGTACGAAAGCCCACTCTATCAAATCCATAGGCCTAAGCAAAAATATTTGGGCCCGAAGATGGACTGCTATAGATGAAGTTTATAGCACCATTATAGCACTCTCAATGAGGTTTGATTTGATATATTATGGGCCCCATGGGTCAACCGATGCTGCCACGAACGTCCACTTGAAGCCCAAGTACGAATGCCCACCCTATCAAATCCATAGGCCTAAAAAAAAATATTTAGGCCTAAATACGGATCATTATTGATGGAGTGTATAGCCTTCATTATAGACCTCTGAGACAGCTTCAATTTGATATATTATGGGCCATATGGGTTAACCAATCCTACCACAAATTTCTATTTAAAGCCTAAGTGCGAAAGCCCACTCTATCAAATCAATAGACCTAAATAAAGTTATTTGGGCCAGAAGACAAATGGCTATACATGAACTTTATAGCCCCCAATACAGCCCTTTCAATGAGCTTTGATTTGATCTATTATGGGCCTTGTGGGTCAATCGATGCTACCACAAACCTCCATTTGAAGCCCAAGTATGAAAGTGCACTCTATCAAATCAATGGCCCTAAACAAAGGTATTTGGACCCGAAGATGGATGACTATATATAAAGTTTATAGTCCCCATTATAGCCCTCTCAATGAGCTTTGACTTGATATATTATGGTCCCCGTGGGTCAATCGATGTTGCCACGAACGTCAATTTGAAGCCCAAGTGCGAAAGCCCACTCTATCAAATAATGGGCCTAAACAAAGGTATTTAGGCCCGAAGACGGAACACTATAGACTAAGTTTATAGCCCCCATTATAGCGCTCTCAAAGAGCTTTGATTGGATATATTTTGGGCTCCGCAGGTCAACCAATGCTGCCATAAATGTCCATCTAAATCCTAAGTGTGAAAGCCCACCCTATCAAATCCATGGGCCTAAATAAAAATTTTTGGGCCTGAAGCGGGACCGCCATAGATAAGGTTTATAGTCCCCAATATAGCCCTCTGAGTTAGATTTGATTTGATATAGTATGGGTCACGTGGGTCAACCGATGCTGCCACGAACATCCATTTGAAGCCCAAGTGCGAAAACCCACTCTATCAAATCAATGGGCATAAACAAAGGTATTTGGGCCCGAAGATGGATGGCTATAGATGAATTTTATAGCCCCCATTACAGCCCTTTCAATGAGCTTCGATTTGATATATTATGGGCCTCATGGATCAACCGATGCTGCCGCGAACGTCCATTAAAAGCCCAAGTGCGAAAGCCCACTCTATCAAATCAATGGGACTCAACAAATGTACTTTTTCTTGAAGATGGACCGTTATAGATGAAGTTTATAGGCCTAATTATAGCCCTCTTAGTTAGCTTCAATTTGATATATTATAGGCCTCGTGGGTCAACCGATGCTGCCACAAACGTCCATTTGAAGCCCAAGTGCAAAAGCCAACTCTATCAAATTAGTGGGCCTAAATAGAGGTATTTGGGCTCAAAGACCGATGGCTATAGATGAAGTTTATAACCTCCATTATAGCCCTCTCAATGAGCTTCGATTTGATATATTATGGGCCCTGTGGGTGAATCAATGCTGCCATGAACATTCATTTGAAGCCCTAGTGTGAAATCCTACTCTATAAAATCAATGGGCCTAAACAAAGGTACTTGGGCCCAAAGACAGACCGCTATAGATGAAGTTTCTAGCCTGCATTGTAGCCCTCTTAGTTAGGTTTGATTTGATATATTATGGGTCCCGTGGGTCAATCGATGCTGCCACAATGGTCCATTTGACGCCCAAGTGCAAAAGCCTACTCTATCAAATCAATGGGCCTAAATAAAGGTAATTGGACCCGAAGACAGATGGCTATAGATGAAGTTTATAGCTCCCATTATAGCACTCTCAATGAGCTTTGATTTGATATATTATGGGCCCCGTGGGTGAACTGATGCTGCCACGAACGTCCATTTGAAGCCCTAGTGCGAAAGCCCACTCTATCAAATCAATGGGCCTAAACAAAGGTATTTGGGCCCAAAGATGGATGACTATAGATGAATTTTATAATTCCCATTATAGAACTATCAATGAGCTTCAATTTGATTTATTATAGGCCCCGTGGGTCAACCGATACTGCCACATATGTCCATTTGAAGCCCAAGTGTGAAAGCCCACTCTATCAAATCAATGGCCCTAAACAAAGGTATTGGGCCCGAAGATAGACCACTATACATGAAGTTTCTAGCCCGTATTGTAGCCCTCTTAGTCAGGTTCGATTTGATATATTATGGGCCATGTGGGTCAATCGATGTTGCCACGAATGTCGATTTGAAGCCCAAGTGCAAAAGCCTACACTGTCAAATCAATGGGCCTAAAGAAAGGTAATTGGATCCAAAGATAGATGTCTATAGATGAAGTTTATAGCTCCCATTATAGCACTCTCAATGAGCTTTCATTTGATATATTATAGGCCCCGTGGGTGAACTGATGCTACCATGAACGTCCATTTGAAGCCCTAGTGCGAAAGCCCACTCTATCAAATCCATGGGCCTAAATAAAAATACATGGGCTCGAAGACGGACCGCTATAGATGAAGTGTATAGCCCCCACTATAGCCTTTGGAGTCAACTTTTATTTGATATATTAAGTGCCATGTGGCTCCATCGATGCTACCACGAACGTCCATTTGAAGCCTAAATGCGAAAACCCATTCTATCAAATCAATGGGGCCAAATAAAGGTATTTGGTAATGAAGATAGATTGCTATAGACAAAGTTTCTAGGCCACGTTATAGCCCTCTCAGTCAGGTTCGATTCGATATATTATGGGCCCCGTGGGTCAACCGATGCTGCCATAAATGTCCATCTGAAGCCCGAGTGTGAAAGCCTACTCTATCTAATCATTGGGCCTAAAGAAAGGTATTTGGGCCCGAGGACAAACAACTATAGATGAAGTTTATAGCCCCCATTATAGCCCTCTTAATGAGCTTTGATTTAATATATTATGGGCCCCGTTGGTCAATCGATGCTACCACGAACGTCCATTGGAAGCGTAAGTGTGAAAGCCCACTCTATCAAATCCATGGGCCTAAGCAAAAAATTTTGGGCCCGAAGATGGATTGCTATAGACAAATTTTATAGCACCATTATAGCACTCTCAATGAGGTTCTATTTGATATATTATGGGCCCCGTGGGTCAACCGATGCTACCACGAATGTCCATTTGAAGCCAAGTGTGAAAGCCCACCCTATCAAATCCATGGGCCTAAACAAATATATTTGGGCCCAAAGACAGACTGCTATTGATAGACCCAATTATAACCCTTTGAGTCAGCTTCAAGCTAATATATTATGGGCCCCATGGGTCAACCGATCCTGCCACGAATATACATTTGAAGCCTAAGTGCGAAAGCCCTCTCTATCAAATCAATAGGCCTAAATAAGGGTATTTGGGCCCGAAGGCAGATGGCTATAGATGAAGTTTATAGCCCCCATTATTTTCCTATGAGTCAGCTTTGATTTGATATATTATGGGCCCCGTGGGTCAACTGATGCTGTCACAAACGTCCATTTGAAGCCCAAGTGTGAAAGCCCACTCTATCAAATCCATGGGCCTAAACAAAGGTATCTAGGCCTGAAGACAAACTGCTATAGGCGAAGTATGTAGCCCCTATTATAGCCCTCTGAGTCAGCTTTGATATGATATATTATGGGCCCTGTGGGTCAATCGATGCTGCCACGAACCTCCATTTGAAGCCCAAGTATGAAAGCCCACTCTATCAAATTAACATGCATAACAAAGGTATTCGGGCTCAAAGATGGATGACTATATATGAAGTTTATAGGCCCCCTTATAGCCTCTTAATGAGCTTCAATTTGACATATTTTGGTCACCGTGGGTCAATTGATACTGCACGAATGTCGATTTAAAGCCTAAGTGTGAAAGCCCACTCTATCAAATCAATGGGCCTAAGCAAAGGTATTTGGGCTGAAAGACAAACCGCTATAGATGAAGTTTACAGCCCCCATTATAGCGCTCTCAAAGATCTTCAATTTGATATATTTTAGGCTCTATGGGTCAATCGATGCTGCCATGAATGTCCATTTAAAGCCCAAGTACGAAAGCGCACCCTATCAAATCCATGGGCCTAAATAAAAATATTTGGGCCTGAAGATGAACTGCTATAGATAAATTGTATAGCCCCTAATATAGCCCTCTAAGTTAGTTTCGATTTGATATATTATGGGCCCGGTGGGTCAATCGATGCTACCACGAATGTCCATTTAAAGCCTAAGTGCGAAAACCCACTTTATCAAATCAATTGGCCTAAACAAAGGAATTTGGACCCGAAGACAAATGGATATAGATGAAGTTTATAGCCCCCATTATAGCCCTTTCAATGAGCTTCAATTCAATATATTATGGGCTTCGTGGGTCAACCGATGTTGCCATGAACATCCATTTGAAGCCCAAGTGCGAAAGCCTACTCTATCAAATCCATAGGCCTAAACAATAATATTTGCACCTAAAAATGAACCACTATAGATGAAGTCTATAGCCCCACTTATAGCCCTCTGAGTCAGCTTCGATTTGATATGTTATGTGCCCCGTGGGTCAACTAATGCTGCCACAAATGTCCATTTAAAGCCTAAGTACGAAAGCCCACTCTATCAAATCAATGGGACTAAACAAAGGTATTTTTGCTTGAGGACAGACCGTTATAGACAAAGTTTATAGCTGTAATTATAGCCCTCTTAGTCAGGTTCAATTTGATATATTATGGGCCTCATGGGTCAACCGATGCTGCCACGAATGACCATTTGAAGCCCAAGAACGAAAGCCTACTCTATCTAATCAATGGGCCTAAATAAAGGTATTTGGGTTCAAAGATAGACTACTATAGATGAAGTTTCTAGCTCGCATTATAGCCCTCTCAGTGAGGTTCAATTTGATATATTATGGGCCCTGTCGGTCAACCGATATTGCCACGAATGTCCATTTGAAGCCTAAGTATGAAGGCCTACTCTATCTAATCAATGGGTCTAAAGAAAGGTATTTGGGCCCAAAGATGGATGGCTATAAATGAATTTTATAGCTCCCATTGTAGCACTCTTAATGAGCTTTGATTTGATATATTATAGGCCCCGTGGGACAACCGATGCTGCCATGAATGTCCATTTGAAGCCCAACTGTGAAAGCCCACTCTATTAAATCCATGGGCCTAAACAAACATATAAGAGCCTGAAGACGGACTACTATAGATGAAGTGTATAGCCCCCATTATATCCCTCTGAGTCAACTTTAATTTGATATATCATGTGCCCTGTGGGTCAACCAATGCTGCCACGAATGACCATTTGAAACCCAAGTGCGAAAGCCCACTCTATCAAATCCGTAGCATTGAATAAAAATATTTGGGCCCAAAGACAGACTACTATAGACGAAGTGTATAGCCCCCATTATAGCCCTTTGAGTCAGCTTCGATTTGATATATTATGGGCCCGATGGTTCAGTTGATGCCGCCAGGAACGTCCATTTGAAGCTGAACAGTGAAAGCCCACTCTATCAAATCAATAGGCATAAATCAAGGTATTTGGGCTCGAAGGCAAATGGCTATAGATGAAGTTTATAGGCCCCATTATAGCCCTTTCAATGAGCTTCGATTTGATATATTATAGGCCCTGTGTGTTAACTGATGCTACCACGAATGTCCATTGGATGCCCAAGTGCAAAAGCCCACTCTATGAAACCAATGGGCCTAAACAAAGGTATTTGAGTCCGAAGATGGATGGCTATAGATGAATTTTATAACCCCTATTATAGCCCTCTCATTCATATTCGATTTTATATATTATGGGCCCCGTGGGTTAACCGATGATGCCACCAACGTCGATTTGAAGCATAGGTTCGAAAGCCCACTCTATCAAATCAATGGGCATAAGCAAAGGTATTTGGGCCCAAAGTTGGATAGCTCTAGATGAATTTTATTGGCCCCATTATAGCCCTCTCAGTTAGCTTTGATTTGATATATTATAGGCCCCATGGATCAATCGATGCTGCCACGAACGTCTATTTGAAGCCCAAGTGTGAAGGCTCGCTCTATCAAATCAATGTGCCTAAACAAAGGTATTTAGGCCCGAAGATGGACCGCCATAGATGAATTTTATAGTCCCCATTATAGCCCTCTCAATGAGCTTTAATTTAATACATTATGGGCCCGTGGGTCAACCGATGTTGCCACGAACGTCCATTTGAAGCCCAAGTGCGAAAGCCCACTCTATCAAATTAATGAGTCTGAACAAAAGTATTTGGGCCTAATGATTGATGGCTATAGATGAAGTTTATTGCCCCCATTATAGCCCTCTCAGTTAGCTTTGATTTGATATATTATGGGCCCCATGGATCAATCGATGCTGCCATGAACATCCATTTGAAGCCCAAGTACGAAGGCCCACTCTATCAAATCAATGGGCCTAAACAAAGGTATTTATGCCCGAAGATGGACCGCCATAGAAAAATTTTATAGCCCCCATTGTAGCCTTCTCAATGAGCTTCAATTTGACATATTATGGGCCCCGTGGGTCAACCCTTGCTACCACAAACGTCCATTTGAAGTCCAAGTATAATGGCCTACTCTATCAAATCCATGGACCTAAACAAATGTTTTTGGAGTTGAAGACAGATTGCTGTAGAAAAACTATATAGCCTCCATTATAACCCTTTGAGTCAGCTTCGATTTGATATATTATGGGCCCTGTGGGTCAACTAATCCTGCCCAGAATGTCCATTTAAAGCCTAAGTGTGAAAGACCACTATATCAAATCAATGTGCCTAAACAAAGGTATTTCAGCCTGAGGACAGATGGCTATAGACAAATTTTATAGCCCCCATTATAGCCCTCTCAGTCAGCTTTGATTTGATATATTATGGGCCCCATGGGTCAACGGATGCTGCCCCGAACGTCCATTTCAAGCCCAAGTGTGAAAGTCCACTTTATCAAATCAATAGAACTAAATAAAGGTATTTAGGCCTGAGAACAAATAGCTATAGATGAAGTTTAAATCCCCCATTATAGCCTTCTCATTGAGCTTCGATTTGATATATAATGGGCCTTGTCAATCAACTAATGGCTCCACGAACGTCCGTTTGAAGCCCACTCTATTAAATCAATGGGCCTAAATAAAGGTAATTGGACCCGAAGATAGACCGCTATGGACGAATTTTGTAGCCCCCATTATAGCTCTCTCAATGAGCCTAGATTTGATATATTATGGGCCTCGTGGGTCAACTGATGCTACCACGAATGTCCCTTTGAAGCCCAAGTGCGAAAGCTCACTCTATAAATCAATGGGCCTAAACAAAGGTATTTGGGCCCGAGGATGGACCACTATAGATGAAGTTTATAGCCCCCATTATAGCCCTCTTAATCAACTTTGATTTTATATATTATGGGCCCTGTGGGTCAACTGACGCTGCCACGAACATCCATTTGAAGACCAAGTGCGAAAGCCCACTTTA
The DNA here is from genome assembly GCA_947683625.1 of Mallotus nudiflorus. Lineage (NCBI taxonomy): Eukaryota > Viridiplantae > Streptophyta > Magnoliopsida > Malpighiales > Euphorbiaceae > Mallotus > Mallotus nudiflorus. The sequence goes on from CANTUR010001083.1 coordinate 128,013, forward strand.
TCAAATTAATGGGCTAAAATAAAGGTATTTGGGCTCAAGGGCAGACGACAATAAATGAAGTAGCCACCATTCTAGCCCTCTCAGTCAGCTTCGATTTGATATATTATGGGCCCCGTGGGTCAACCAATGCTGGCACGATTGTCCATTTGAAGCCCAAGTGTGAAAGCCCACTCTACTAAATCAATGGTCCTAAACAAAGGTATTTGGGCCCAAAGATGGACTGCTATATATGAAGTTTATAGCCCTCTGATTAAGCTTCGATTTGATATATTGTGGGTCTCTTGGGTCAACCGATACTGCCATAAACGTACATTTTAAGCCCAAGTGCGAAAGCCCACTCTATCAAATCAATGGGCCTAAGCAAAGGTATTTGGGCCCGAAGACGGATGGCAACAGATGAAGCTAGTAGCCCCCATTATAGCCCTCTCAGTCAGCTTTGTTTTGATATATTATCAACTTTGTAGGTCAAATGATGTTGCCACGAATGTCCATTTGAAGGGTAAGTGTGAAAGCCCACTCTGTCAAATCAATGGGCCTAAACAAAGTTATTTGGACTCAAAGACGGATGGAAATAGATGAAGTTTATAGCCCCCATTATAGCGTTCTCAAAGTGCCTCAATTTGATATATTATGGGCCCCGCGGGTCAACCAATGCTGCCACGAATGTCCATTTAAAGCACAAGTGCTAAAGCCAACTCTATCAAATCAATGGGCCTTCACAAAAATATTTGGGCCCAAAGACGAACCGCTAGAGATGAAATGTATAGTCTCTATAATAGCCCTTTGATTCAGCTTCAATTTGATATATTATGGCCCCCGTGGGTCAACCGATGCTACCACGAACGTCCATTTAAAGCCCAAGTGCAAAAGCCCACTCTATCAAATCAATGGGCCTAAACAAATGTATTTGGGCCCAAAGACGAATGGCTATAGACAAAGCTTATAGCCCCCATTAAAGCCCTCTCAGTCTGCATTGATTTGATATATTATGGGCCTCGTGGGTCAGCTGATGCTGTTATGAATGTCCATTTGAAGCCCAAGTGCGAAAGCCCACTCTATCAAATCAATTGGCCTAAACAAAGGTATTTGGGTCTGAAGACAGACCGTTACAAATGAATTTTATAGCCTGCATCATAGCCCTCTCAATCAGGTTCAATTTCAAATATTATGGGCCCTGTGGGTCAACCAACGATGCCACGAACCTCCATTTGAAGCCCAAGTGCGAAAGCCCACTCTATCAAATCAATGGGCCTAAACAAAGGTATTTGAGCCTAAAGGTGGACGATAATAGATGAAGTAGCCCACATTATAGGCCTCTTAGTCAGCTTCGATTTGATATATTATGGGCCCCGTGGGTCAACCGATGCTGCCAAAAATGTCCATTTGAAGCCCAAGTGTGAAAGCCCACTCTACCAAACTAATGGGCCTAAACAAAGGTATTTGTGCCCGAAGATGGACCGCTATATATGAATTTTATAGCTCACATTATAGCCTATCAATCAGCTTCGATTTCATATATTATGGGCCTTGTGGGTCAACCGATGATGCCACGAATGTCCATTTGATGCCCAAGTGCGAAAGCCCACTCTATCAAATCAATGGGCCTAAACAAAGGTATTTGGGCCCAAAGGCGGATGACAATAGATGAAGTAGCCCGCATTATAGCACTCTTAGTCAGCTTCAATTTGATATATTATGGGCCCCGTGGGTCAACTGATATTGCCACGAATGTCCATTTGAAGCCTAAGTGCGAAAGCCCACTCTACCAAATCAATGTGCCTAAACAAAGGTATTTAGTCCCAAAGACAAATTGCTATAGATGAAGTATATGGCCCCAATTATAGCCCTCGGATTATGGTTCAATTTGATATATTATGGGCCCCGTGGGTCAACCAATGCTGCCACAAACATCCATTTGAAGCCTTAGTGCGCAAGCCCACTCTATAAAATAATGGGCCTAAACAAAGGTATTTAGGCGAACAGCTCTAGATGAAGTTTATAGCCCCCATTATAGCCCTCTTAATGAGCTTCGATTTGATATATTATGGGCCCCGTGGGTCAACCGATGCGTCCATGAACGTCCATTGAAGCCCAAGTGTGAAAGCCACTCCATGAAATCAATGGGCCTAAATAAAGGTATTTGGGCCCGAAGACTAACCATTATACACGCTGCATAGCCCCCATTATAGACCTCTCAGTCAGCTTCGATTTGATATATTATTCACCCCGTAGGTCAAACGATGCTACCACAAATGTCCATTTGAAGGCTAAGTGCGAAAGCCCACTCTATCAAATCAATGGGCCTAAACAAAGGTATTTGGACCTGAATATAGATGGCTATAGATGATGTTTATAGCCCCCATTATAGCACTCTCAAATTGCTTTGATTTGATATATTATGGGCCCCGTGGGTCAACTGATGTTGCCACAAATGTCCATTTGACGCCCAAGTGCGAAAGCCAACTCTATCAAATCAATGGCCCTAAATAAAAATATTTGGGCCCAAAGATGGACCGCTAGAGATAAAGTGTATAGCCCCCATTATAGCCCTCTGAGTTAGCTTCAATTTGATATATTATTGTCCCAATGGGTCAACCGAAGCTGCCACGAATGTCCATTTGAAGCCCAAGTACGAAAGCCCACTCTATTAAATCAATGGGCCTAAACAAAGGTATTTGGGCCTAAAGACGGATGACTATAGACAAAGTTTATAGCCCCCATTAAAGCCCTCTCAGTCAGCATTGATTTGATATATTATAGGCCCCGTGGGTCATCTGATGCTGCTATGAACGTCTTTTTGAAGCCTAAGTACGAAAGCCCACTCTATCAAATTAATGAGTCCAAACAAAGGTATTTAGGCCTAAAGATGGATGGCTATAGGCAAAGTTTATTACCCCTATTATACCCCTCTCAATTTGCTTCAATTTGACATATTATGAGCCTTATGGATCAATCAATGCTGCCATGAACATCCATTTGAAGCCCAAGCGTGAAGGCCTACTCTATCAAATTAATGGGCCAAAATAAAGGTATTTAGGCCCGAAGATAGAATACCATTGACAAATTTTATAGCCCTCATTATAGCCCTCTCAATGAGCTTTGATTTGATATATTATGGGCCTCGTGGGTCAATCGATGCTGCCATGAACGTCCATTTGAAGCCTAAGTGCGAAAGCCCACTCTAACAAATCAGTCGGCCTAAACAAAGCTATTTGGACCCAAAGATGGACTGCTATAGATGAAGTTTATAGCCCCTATTATATCCCTCTCAATGAGCTTTGATTTGAAATATTATGGGTCTCGTTGGTCAATCGATGCTGCCACAAACGTCCATTTGAAGCCTAAGTGCGAAAGTTCACTCTACCAAATCAATGGGCCTAAACAAAGGTATTTGGGCTCGATGATGGACCACTATATATGAATTTTATGGCCCATATTATAGTCCCCTCAATTAGCTTCGATTTCATATATTATGGGCACTGTGCATCAATCGATGATGCCACAAACGTCCATTTAAAGCCCAAGTACGAAAGCCCACTCTGTCAAATCAATGGGCCTAAACAAAGGTATTTGGGCCTGGAGGTGGATGGAAATAAATGAAGTAGCTCCCATTATAGCCCTCTCAGTTAGCTTCAATTTGATATATTATAGGCCCCATGGGTCAACTGATGCTGCCACGAATGTCCATTTGAAGCCTAAGTGCAGAAGCCCACTCTACAAAATCAATGGGCCTAAACAAAGGTATTTGGGCCCAAAGATGGACTGCTATGGATAAAGTTTATAGCCCTCATTATAGCTCTCAGATTATGGTTCGATTTGATATATTATGGGCCGCATGGGTCAACAGATGCTGCCACGAACGTCCACTTGAAGCCCTAGTGCAAAAGCCCACACTATCAAATCAATGGGCCTAAATAAAGGTATTTAGGCCCGAAGGCGGATGACTATAGATGAAGTTTATAGCCTCCATTATAGCCCTCTTAATCAGCTTCGATTTGATATATTATGGGCCCAGTGGGTCAACAGATGCTTGCATGAATGTCTATTTGAAGCCTAAGTGTGAAAGCCCACTCTATCAAATCAATGGGCCTAAACAAAGGTATTTAGGCCCAAAGATTGACCGCTATATGCGAAGTTTATGGCCACCATTATAGATCTCTCAGTCATCTTTGATTTGATATATTATGGGCCCTGTGGTCAACCAATGATGCCACGAACGTCCATTTGAAGCCCAAGTGTGAAAGCCCACTCCATTAAATCATTGGGCCTAAATAAAGGTATTTTGGCTCAATGACAGACTGCTATAGGTGAAGTGTATAACCCCTTTTATAACCCTTTGATTCAGCTTCAATTTGATATATTATGGGCACCATGGGTCAACCGATGCTGCCACGAATGTCCATTTAAAGCACAAGTGTGAAAGCCCACTCTATCGAATCAATTGTCCTAAACAAAGGTATTTGGCCCCGAAGACAGATGGCTATAGATGAAGCTTATAGCCCCTATTATATCCCTCTCAGTTAGCTTTGATTTGAATATTATCAGCCCTGTAGGTCAAATGATGTTGCCACAAATGTCCATTTGAAAGCTAAGTGCGAAAGCCCACTCTATCAAATCAATGGGCCTAAACAAAGGTATTTGGACCCAAAGATGGATGGTTATAGATGAAGTTTATAGCCCCCATTATTGTGCTCTCAATGTGCTTTTATTTGATATATTATGGGCCCAGTGGGTTAACCAATGCAGCCACGAACGTCCATTTGAAGCCTAAGTGCAAAAGCCAACTCTATCAAATCAATAGGCCTAAACAAAAATATTTGGTCCCGAAGATGAACTGCTAGAGATGAAGTGTATAACCCCCATCATAGCTCTCTAAGTCAGCTTCGATTTGATATATTATGGGCCCTATAAGTCAACCGATGCTGTCTCGAACGTCCATTTGAAGCCCAAGTGTGAAAGCCCACTCTATCAAATCAATAGGGATAAACAAACACATTTGGGCCCAAAGATGGATGGCTATAGACAAATTTTATAGACCCCATTAAAGCCCTCTCAGTCAGCATTGAGTTGATATATTATGGGCCTCGTGGGTCAATCGATGTTGCCACGAACATCCATTTGAAGCCCAAGTACGAAAGCTCACTCTATTAAATCAATAAGCCTACACAAAGGTATTTGGGCCTGAAGACTGACTATTATAAATGAATTTTATAGCCCTTGTTTTAGCCCTCTCAGTCAACTTCGATTTGATATATTATAGGCCCCGTGGGTCAACCAATGCTGCCACGAACGTCGATTTAAAGCCCAAGTGCGAAAGCCCACTCTATCAAGTCATTGGGCCTAAAAAAAGGTATTTGGGCCCAAAGATGGACTGCTATAGGCAAAGTGTATAGGCCCTATTATAACCATCTGAGTTAGCTTTAATTTGATATACTATAGGTCCCATTGGTCAACTGATGCTGCCACGAATGTCCATTTGAATCCCAAGTGCGAAAGCCCACTCTATCAAATCAATTGTCATAAACAATGGTGTTTGGGCCCGAAGATGGATGGATATAAATGAAGCTTATAGTCCTCGTGATAACCCTCTCAGTCAGCTTCGATTTGATATATTATGGGTCCCGTAGGTCAACCGATGTTGCCATAAATGTCCATTTGAAGGCCAAGTGCGAAAGCCCACTCTATCAAATCAATGGGCCTAAACAAAGGTATTTGGCCCCAAAGATGGATGGCTATAGATGAAGTTTATAGCCCCCATTATAGCCCTCTCAATGTGCTTTGATTTGACATATTATAGGCTTCGTGGGTCAACTGATGCTGCCACGAATGTCCATTTGAAGCCCAAGTACAAAAGCCAACTCTATTAATCAATGGGCATAAACAAAAATAGTTGGGCCCTAATACGGACCACTAGAGATGAAATGTATTGCCCCTATTATAGGCCTTTGAGTCAGCCTTAATTTGATATATTATGGGTCCTGTGGGTCAACCGATGCTGCTACGAACGTCCATTTGAAGCCCAAGTACGAAAGCCCACTCTATCAAATCAGTGGGCCTAAATAATGGTATTTGGCCGAAGGACGGATGGCTATAGATGAATTTATAGCCCCAGCTTTGATTTGATATATTATGGACCCTATGGGTCAACAGATGCTGCCACAAATGTTCATTTGAAGCCCAAATAGGAAAACCCACTCTATCAAATCAATGGACCTAAAACAAAGTTATTTGAGGCTGAAGACAGACCGCTATAAATGAACTTTATAGCCCCTATTATAGCCCTCTTATTTAACTTCGATTTGATATATTATAGGCCCCATGGGTCAACCGATGCCACCACGAACATCCATTTAAAGCCCAATTGCGAAAGCCCACTCTATCATATCAATGGGGCAAAACAAAGGTATCCGTCAATCCGTTGTAAAAGATTTGAGGGATCATCCATTCCAACAAACCGTGATGTGGACATAGCCTTTGTAGTTCCTTAAACCTTTACCAAGCTGAATAGATTGTCTCACTCCCATTTTGCTTGAAAGTAGTGATGTCATTCTGAAACTTAGTTGTCTTATGTGGTGGAAAATATTTGTGCAGAAATGCTTGCTTCAATTAGTCCCATATGGTAATTGATTCATTAGGCAAACTTGCAAGCCATATTTGTGCCTTGTCCTTGACCAAAAATGGAAAAAGCCTCAGCCGTATTGCATCATCCTTCACTCCATTTATCTTGAAGGTTGCACACATATTGGGGAAAGTCAAAATGTGAGCATAAGGATCCTTTCCTTGTAAGCCTCTAAATTGATTATTTTGTACCATCTAGATAATACTTGGCTTGATCTCAAAGTTGTTGTTGGCAATAGCCGGAGGCACAATTCCACCAAAACTACCTGAGATATCGGGCATGGCAAAATCACCTAATGTCCTTCTCTCTGGTTAAGCCATTCTATTGAAGTTCAGTTGGTTCTCTATCCTTCGCCTTTGTTCCCTGCGCAAAGTACGTATGGTTAGATCAATGTCAGGATCAAAAAGCAAGTTACTATCACTAATACTCCTAGTAAGCATTAACAAATTATAACTATACGATAAAAAAAATTTAGAATAAACAAATATCTAGTAAATAAAAAAGAAAAAAAACAAAACAAAGCCTAAAATAACCTTTCTATACCCTAAATTAATAAAAATTATAGATCCAAACTCCCCGACAATGGCGCCAAAATTTAAAGTGGGTCAAATTATAATATCCTAGTCTCTAGGACTTAATATAGAGCAAGTAAGGTGTCGATCCATAGGGAATTTAGGTAATGTTGTATTAATTAAATAGGTACTAAGATGGACAAGAAAATAAAATCACAATAATAATCGAGCAAATAAATTACAATCAAAATAACTATTCAAATACTAAAACTACAATTACTATAGGTTCTTGTCAAAACATACGAAAGAATTACATTGACAATTAATAAGGATATATCAATTAATTATTCTTGACTTAATGACTGGAAATTAGTGCATATATCTTTAAAAGCAACTCTCATTGTCAAATTAAAGTAAAGTTCCTAAAAGCAACTCTCGTTGTCAACTAGAAGTGTTCCTTCCTAGAGTCTACAAGCTTTCTCAATGTATTGCAGAGATAGGAAGAAACCATAAAGAACAATATACCAAATAAATCCTAAAAAGCAACTCTTATTGTCAATCTAGGATATTCCCATCTAGAGTCTACAAGCTCTCTCAGTGTATTGTACAGATAGACAAGGAAAGCACAAGTAAATCTTCTAATTATTCCCTTAAGATGAATTCTTTGTTTCCAAATGAATTCAATTCTTAAGTGAATCCAATCAAAAGTTCCACTAAAATATTCTAACTCTCATTGTAACTAAACCGGTTTACAAATTACACATGGTGATCAAGCATACATAACACAATTCTATACTAATTGAATTCAATTCAAATAAGCAAGCATAAATATACAATCCTTATTCGATCAACATTGTAATTTCTTCAAATACTTAGCCAATTTACATGGTTAATTAAATCAAGGGACAATAAAAAAAATATAGAAAAGAAGAGATTAAGTTTATAAAACCTTTTTAATTGTCTTCAAGACAAAAATGATCTCTCTTTGTAGAAAAAAATGGGTTTACTTCCTTCTTCTTGAACTTAGATCAATAAGAGAAAAAAATAAAAAGGAAGAATGAACTCTCTCTGTGTGCAAGGCACTAATGACCTATATATAGATCATAGAGGTGGTTACAAGAAGTTACAAAATAGAAAGGCACACTTTGACATGAAGGGTTACAACCCTATGCAGAATGCATAATATCAAAGGAATTCTTGTCCTTCTAAATAACTTTATCTCTCAAGAGTCTCTTCATAAAGGTTGGGTTTCTTCGAGTTAGCTTTCAAATGCAACATGAATCACCTCATTTGGATGTTCATGGATGAAGTTATAAGCAAAATACAAAAAGTGTGCAAAGTTAGGAAGAGATGGCTTGTGATTGTCACGAGTCCGTCTTCTTATCACGAGTCAGCACAGAATGCTTCTATCATGAGTCATCCCTCCATAATGAATTAGAACATACATGAACTTCACATCCATTTTCTTTACAACCTCCACATTTCAGATAATGCATCCTCAAGTCCTTTTCCATTGATCATTAAACCTAAAAACATATAAAAACATACAAACAAACCTAAAATGCATTTAGAAGGTACAAATCACATAATCAAAAAATAAAAACACAAAATCATAACCAAAGTAAACAAAATAATCACTAAAATACTATAAATAAGTATGCATATTTGTACTATACCATGGGCCAACCGATGCTGCTACGAATGTCCAATTGAAGCCCAAGTGCGAAAGCCCACTCTATCAAATCAATGGGCCTAAACAAATGTGTTTGGGCCTGAAGACAGATGGCTATAGATGAAGTTTATAGCCCCCATTATAGCCATCTCAATGGGCTTTGATTTGATATATTATGGGCCCCATGGGTCAACCGATGCTGCCACGAACGTCCATTTGAAGCCTAAGTGCAAAAGCCCACTATATCAACTCAATGGGCATAAACTAAGGTATTTGGAATCGAAGATGGATGGCTATAGATGAAGCTTATAACCCTTATTATAGCCTCTCAATGAACTTTGATTTGATATATTATGGGTCCTAGGGTCAACCGATGCTACCACGAAAGTCCATTTGAAGCCCAAGTGTGAGAGCCCACTCTATCAAATCAATAGGAGTAAACAAAGGTATTTGGACCCGAAGACGGATGGCTATAGATGAATTTTATATCCCACTTTATATATCCCTCTGAATGAGTTTCAATTTGATATATTATAGGCCCTATGGGTCAAACTGATGCTGCCATGAATGTCCATTTGGACCTAAAGACAGATCGCTATAAATGAAGTTCTTAGTCCACATTATAGCCCTCTAATTCATATTCAATTCGATATATTATGGGCCCCATGGGTCAACGATGCTGCCACGAACGTCCATTTAAAGCCCAAGTGTGAAAGTCGACTCTATCAAATTCATGGGCCTAAACAAAAGTATTTGGGCCCGAAGATAGATCGCTATAGATAAAGATTATAGCCCCCATTATAGCCATCTGAGTCAACTTTGATTTGATATATTATGGGACTCGATGGTCAACCGATGCTACCACGAATATGCATTTGAAGCCTAAGTATGAAAGCCTACACTTTTAAATCCATAGGCCTAAACAAAAATATTTGGGCTTGAAGATGGATTGTTATAGATGAAGTGTATATACCCCATTATAGCCCTCTGAGTCAGCTTCGCTATGATATATTATGGGCCCCGTGTGTCAATCGATGTTGCCAAGAATGTCCATTTGAAGCCTAAGGATGAAAGCCCAATCTATCATATCAATAGGACTAAATAAAGGTATTTGGGCCTAAAGACGGATGGCAATAGATGAAGTTTATAGCCCATATTGTAGCCCTTTCGATGAGCTTCGATTTGATATATAATAGGCCCCGTGATTCAACCAATGCTGCCACGAACGTCCATTTGAAGCACAAGTGTAAAAGAGCACTCTATCAAATCAATGGGCCTAAACAAAGGTATTTGAGCCCAAATATGGATGGCTATAGATGAAGTGTATAGCTCCTATTATAGCCCTCTCAATGAGCTTCGATTGGTATATATGGGCCCCATAGGTCAACCGATGCTGCCACGAATGTCCATTTGAAGCCCAAGTGCGAAAGCCCACTATATCAGATCAATGTACCTAAATAAAGGTATTTAGGCCCAAAGATGGACCGCTATAGATGAAGTGTATAGCCCCCATTATATCCCTCTCAATGAGCTTCGATTTGATATATTATGGGCCTCGTGGGTCAACCGATGCTACCATGAACGTCCATTTGAAGCCCAAGTGTGAAAGTCCACTCTATCAAATCCATGGGCCTAATCAAAAGTATTTGGGCCTGAAAATGGACCGCTATAGATGAAGAGTATAGCCCCTATTATAGCCCTCTTAGTCAACTCTGATTTGATATATTATGGGCTCCGTGGGTCAACCGAAGCTATCACGAACGTGCATTTGAAGCCTAAGTATGAAAGCCCACACTTTCAAATCCATGGGCATAAATAAAGGTATTTGGGCTTGAAGACAGACCATTATAGATGAAGTGTATAGGCCTCATTATAGCTCTCTGAGTTAGCTTTGATTTGATATATTATAGGCCCCATGGGTCAACCAATGCTTCCATGAACGTCCATTTGAAGTCTAAGTACGAAAGCCCACTCTATCAAACCAATGGGGGCTAAAGAAAGGTATTTGGGCTTAAAGACAGATGGCCATAAATGAAGTTTATAGCCCCCATTATAGCCCTTTCAATGAGCTTTGATTTGATATATTATGGGCCATGTGGGTCAACGATGCTGCCATGAATGTCCATTTAAAGCCCAAGTGTGAAAGCCCACTCTATCAAATCAATGGGCCTAAATAAAGGTATTTGGGCCCAAAGATGGATGGATAGACGAAGTTTGTATTCCCCATTATAGCCCTCTCAATGTGCTTCAATTTGATATATTATGGGCCCCATTGGTCCACCGATACTGTCATTAACGTCCATTTGAAGCCTGAGTGCGAAAGCCCAATATATCAAATCAATGGGCCTAAATAAAGATATTTGTGCCCAAAGATGGACTGCTATAGATGAAGTGTATAGCCCTCTCAGTCAGCTTCGATTTGATATATTATGGGCCCCGTGGGTCAACCAATGCTGCCACGAACGTTCATTCGAAGGCCAAGTGCAAAAGACCACTCTATCAAATCCATATCCCTAAATAAAAGTATTTGGGCCCCTATATGGATCGCTATAGATGAAGTTTATAGCCCCCATTATAGCCCTCTGAGTTAGCTTCAATTTGATATATTATGGGCATTATGGTTCAACCGATGCTGCCATAAATATCCATTTGAAGCACAAGTACGAAAGTCCACCCTATCAAATCAGTAGGCCTAAACAAAGGTATTCAGGCCTAAGGATGGATGGATATAGAAAAATTTTATAGCCCCTATTATAGCCCTCTTAGTCAACTTTGATTTGATATATTATGTGCCCTGTGGGTCAACCGATGCTACCACAACTGTCCATTTGAAGCCCAAGTGCGAAAGCCCACTCTATCAAATCCATGGGCCTAAATAAAGGTATTTAGCTCTAAGATGGACTGCTATCAATGAAGTTTATAGCCCCCATTATAGCCTTCTCAGCCAGCTTTGATTTGATATATTATGGGCTTCGTGGGTCGACCAATGCTTCCTCGAATGTTCATTTTAAGCCCAAGTGCAAAATCCTACTCTATCAAATCAATGGACTTAAACAAAGGTATTTGGGTCTGAAGACGAATTGCTATAGATGAGGTTGATAGTCCCCATTATAGCCCTCTCAGTCAGCTTTAATTTGATATATTATGGGCCCCGTGGGTCAACTGATGCTCCCATGAATGTCCATTTGAAGCCCAAGTGCGAAAGCCCACTCTATCAAATCAATGGGCCTAAATAAAGGTATTTGGGCCTGAAGGTGGACCGCTATAGATGAAATGTATAGCCATTATTATAACCATCGTAGTCAGCTTCGATTTGATATATTATGGGCCCTATGGGTCAATCGACGTTGTCACAAACATCTATTTGAAGCCTCAGTGCGAAAGCCCACTCTATCAAGTCATTGGGCCAAAACAAAGGTATTTAGGTTTGAAGATGGACCACTATAGATGAATTTCTTAGCCTTCATTATAGTCCTCTCAGTCAGCTTCGATTTGATATACTATATGGGCTTCGTCGGTCAACTGATGCTGCCATGAATGTCCCTTTAAAGACCAAGTGTGAAAGCCCACTATATCAAATCAGTGGGCCTAAATAAAGGTATTTGGGCCCGAAGCCAGATGGCTATAGATGAATTTTATAGCCCCCATTATAGCCCTCTCAATGAGCTTCAATTTGATATATTATAGGCCCCGTGCATCAGCCGATGCCGCCACAAACGTCCATTTGAAGCCCTAGTGTAAAAGCCCACTCTATCAAATCAATGGGGCTAAACAAATGTATTTATGCCCCGAACACAGATCGCTAGAGACAAAGTTTATAGCCACCACTATAGCCCTCTGAGTCAGCTTCAATTTGATATATTATGGGCCCCGTGGGTCAACCGATGCTACCACGAACGTTCGTTTGAAGCCCAAGTATGAAAGCCCACTCTATCAAATCAATGGGTCTAAACACAGGTATTTGGGCCAAAAGATGGATGGCTATAGAAAAATTTTACTACCTCTATTATAGCCCTCTCAGCCAATTTGAAGCCCACGTTCGCAAGCCCACTCTATAAAATCAATGCGCCTAAATAAAGGTATTTGGGCGCCAAGATAGATGGCTATAGACAAAGTTTATAGCCCCCATTATAGCTCTCTTAGTCAGCTTCATTTTATATATTATGGTCCCATGGGTCAACCAATACACCACAAACATCCATTTAAAGCCCAAGTGCGAAAGCCCACACTATCAAATCAATGCGCCTAAATAAAGGTAATTGGGCCCGAAGACGGTTGGCTATAGACAAAGTTTATAGCCCCCATTTTAGCCCTCTTAGTTATCTTTGATTTGATTTATTATGGGCCCCATGGGTCAATCGATGCTGCCATGAACGTCCATTTGAAGCCTAAGTGCAAAAGCCCACTCTATCAAATCAATGGCCCTAAACAAAGGTATTTGGGCCCGAAGATGGACTGCTATAGAAAAAGTGTATAGCCTCCATTATTGCCCTCTCTGTCAGCTTCGCTTTGATATATTATGGGCCCCATGGGTTCTACCGATGCTGCCATGAATGTCCATTTAAAGTCCAAGTGCAAAAGCCCACTCTGTCAAATCAATGGGCCTAACTAAACGTATTTGGGTCTGAAGATGGACCACTATAGATGAAGCTTATAGCCCCCATTATCGTCCTCTCAGTCAACTTCAATTTGATATATTATGGGCCCCGTGGGTTAACCAATGCTGCCATAAACATCCATTTGAAGCCCAAGTGCAAAAGCGCACTCTATCAAATCAATAGGCCTAAACAAAGGCATTTGGGCACGAGCACGGACTACTATAGATGAAGTGTGTAGCCCCTTATTATAGCCCTCTCCATCAGCTTCGATTTGATATATTATGAGCTTCATGGGTCAACCGATGCTGCCACGAATGCCCATTTGAAGCCCAAGTATGAAAGCCCACTCTATCAAATCAATGGGCCTAAACAAGGTATTTGGGCTTGAAGATGGGCTACTATAGATGAAGTTTATAGCCCTCATTATAGCCCTCTTAGTCATCTTTGATTTGATATATTATGGCCTTTTTGGTTCAACCGATGCGGCCATGAACATCCATTTGAAGCCTAAATACGAAAGCCCACTCTATCAAATTATTGGGCCTAAACAAAGGTATTTAGGCCTGAGGATAGACTGCCATAGATGAAGTTCATAGCCCCCAATATAGCCCTATCAGTCACCTTCTATTTGATATATTATGGGCTTCGTGGATTAACCAATGGCTGCCATGAAAGTCCATTTGAAGCCCAAGTGCGAAACCCACTCTATCAAATTAATGGGCCTAAACAAAGATGTTTGGCCTCAAAGATGGATGACTATAGACAAAGTTTATAGCCCCCATTATAGCCCTCTCAATGAGCTTTGATTTAATATATTATGGTGCCCCGTGGGTCAATCGATGCTGCCATGAACGTCCATTTAAAGCCCAAGTGCGAAAGCCTATATTATCAAATCCATGGGCCTAAATAAAGGTATTTGGGCTCGAAGACGGGCCACTATAGACAAAGTTTATAGCCCCCTTTATAGCCCTCTTAGTTTGATTTGATTTGATATATTATGGGCCCCGTGGGTCAACCGATGCTGCCACTAATGTCCATTTTAAGCCCAAGTACGAAAGCCTACCCTATCAAATCAACGGGCCTAAACAAAGGTATTTGGTCCTGAAGACCGATGGCTATAGATGGAGGTGTATTGCCCACCCATTAAAGCCCTCAGAGTTAGCTTCTATTTGATATATTATGTGCCCCATGGGCCATCCGATGCTGCCACGAACATCCATTTGAAGCCCAAGTGCGAAAGCCCACTCTATCAAATCAATAGGCCGAAACAAAGGTATTTGGTCCCGAAGATGGATTGTTGTAGATGAAGTTTATATCCCCCCTTATATCCCTCCTAATGTGCTTTGATTTGATATATTATGGACCTCGTGTGTCAATTGATACTCGCCACGAATGTCCATTTGAAGACCAAGTACAAAAGCGCACTCTATCAAATTAATGGGCCTAAACAAAGGAATTTGGGCTCAAAGACAAACCTCTACAAATGAAGTATATTGCCCTCATTATAGCCCTCTCAGTCATCTTTGATTTGATATTTTATGGGCTTCATGGGTCAACCGACGCTGAAATGAACATCCATTGAAGCCCAAGTGGGAAAGCCCACTCTATTAAATCAATGGGCATAAACAAATGTTATTGGGCCCTAAGATGGACCGCTATAGATTAAGTTTATAGCACTCATTATAGCCCTCTCAGTCAGCTTTGACTTCATAAATTATGGGCCCCATGGGTCAACTGATGCTGCCACGAATGTCCATTTGAAGCTTAAGCATGAAACCCCACTCTATCAAATCCATGGGCCTAAACATAAAAATTTGGGCCCAAAGATGGACCACTATAGATGAATTGTATAGCCCCCATTATAGCCCTCTGAGTCAGCTTTAATTTGATGTGTTATGGGCCTTGTAGGTCAACCGATGCTGCCATAAATGTCCATTTGAATCGCAAGTACGAAAGCCCACTCTATCAAATCAATGGATCTAAACAAAGGTATTTGGTCATGAAGACGGATGGCCATAGATGAAGTGTATAGCCCCCATTATAGCTCTCTCAATGAGCTTTGATTTGATATATTATGTGCCCCGTGGGTCAAACGATGTTTCCACGAACGTCCATTTAAGCCCAAGTGCGAAAGCCCATACTATCAAATCCATGGGCCTAAACAAAGGTATTTGGGCCCAAAGACAGATTGGTATAGATGAAGTTTATAGCCCCCTTTATAGCCCTCTCAGTCAGATTCAAGTTGATATATTATAGGCCCCGTGGGGCAACTGATGCTACCATAAACGTCCATTTGAAGCCCAAATGCGAAAGCTTACTCTATCAAATCAATGGGCCTAAACAAAGGTATTTAGTCTCGAAGATGGATGGCTATAGATGGAGTGTATAGCCCCCATTATAGCCCTCTGATTCATCTTTGATTTGATATATTATATGCCCTATGGGCCAACCGATGTTGCCACGAACATCCATTTAAAGCCCAAGTATGAAAGCTCACTCTATCAAATCATTAGGCCTAAACAAAGGTATTTGGGTGTGAAGACAAACCAGTATAGATAAAGTTTATAGCCCCCATTATAGTTCTCTCACTTAGCTTCGATTTGATATTTTATCGGCTTCATGGGTCAATATATGCTGGCCCGAACATCCAATTGAAGCCCAAGTGTGAAAGCCCACTCTATAAAATCAATGGGCCTAAACAAAGGTATTTGGCCTGAAGACGGATGACTACAGATGAATTTTATAGCCCCCATTATAACTTTATCAGTGAGGTTCAATTTGATATATTATGTGCCCCATCGGTCAAGCGATGTTGCCATGAACGTCCATTTGAAGCCCAAGTACAAAACCCCACTCTATCAAATCAATGGGTCTAAATAAAGGTATTTAAGCTCGAAGATGGGCTGCTATAGATGAAATTTATAGCCCCCATTATAGCCCTTTCAATCAACTTTGATTTGATATATTATGGGCTTCGTGGGTCAATCGATGCTACCACGAACGTCCATTTAAAGCCCAAGTACGAAAGCCCACTCTATCAAATCAATTGGCCTAAACAAAGGTATTTGGGCCCAAAGATGATGGCTATAGAAAAATTTTATAGCCCCCATTATAGCTATCTCAATCAGCTTCGATTTGATATATTATGGGCCCCTTGCATCAACCGATGCTGTCATGAACGTCCATTTAAAGCTTAAATGTGAAAGCCCAATCTAGCAAATCATTGGGCCTAAACAAAGGTATTTGGGTCTGAAGACAGACTGCTATAGATGAAGTCCATAGCCCCTATTATAGCCCTCTCATTCCCCTTCAATTTGATATATTATGGGCTTCGTGGGTCAACCAATGCTACCACGAATGTCCACTTGAAGCCCAAGTGTGAAAACCCACTCTATCAATTCAATGGGCTTAAACAAAGGTATTTAGGCCAGAAGATGGAAGGCTATCAACAAATTTTATAGCCCCCATTATAGCTCTCTCAATGAGCTTTGATTTGATATATTATAGGCCCCGTGGATCAACTGATGCTGCCATGAACATCCATTAAAGCCCAAGTGCAAAAGCCTACTTTATCAAATCAATGGGCCTAAACAAAGGTAATTTGCACCTGAAGATAGATGGCTATGGACAAATTTTATAGCCCTCATTATAGCCCTCTCAACAGCTTTGATTTGATATATTATAGGTCCCGTGGGTCAACTGATGTTGCCATAAATGTCCATTTGAAGCCGAAGTGCTCAAGCCCACTTTATCAAAGCAATGGGCTTAAACAAAGGCATTTGGGCATGAACACGAATTGTTATAGATAAGTGTATAGCCCCTATTATAGCCCTCTCAATCAGCTTCTTTTGATATATTATGGGCTTTGTGGGTAAACTGATGCTTGCCATGAACGTCCATTTAAAGCCCAAGCATGAAAGCCACATTATCAAATCAATGGGCCTAAACAAAGGTATTTGGGTCTAAAGACGGACTGCCATAGATGAAGATCATAGACCCCAATATAGCCCTCTTAGTCACCTTCTATTTGATATATTATGGGCTTTGTGGATCAACCGATGCTGCCATGAAAGTTCATTTGAAGCCCAAGTGTGAAAACCCACTCTATCAAATTAAAGGGCCTAAATAAAGGTGTTTGGCCTTAAAGATGGATGGCTATAGACAAAGTTTATAGCCCCCATTATAGCCTTCCCAAGGAGCTTTGATTTGATATGCTATGTGCCCCGTGAGTCAACCGATGTTGCCACGAACATCCATTTGAAGCCCAAGTGCGAAAGCACACACTGTCAAATCCATGGGCCTAAACAAATGTATTTGGCCCCGAAGACGGACTACTATAGACAAAATTTATAGTCCCTATTATAGCTCTCACAATGAGCTTCGATTTTATATATTATGGGCCTCATGGTAAACCGATGCTGCCACGAACGTCCATTTGAAGCCTAAGTGTGAAAGCCCACTCTATCAAATAATTAGGCATAAACAAAGGTATTTAGGTCTAAAGATGGACTTCTATAGATGAAGTTCATAGCCCCTATTATAGCTCTCTCAGTCACCTTCGATTTGATATATTATGGGCTTCGTGGGTCAACCGATTGCTTCCGCGAATGTCAATTTGAATCCCAAGTGCGAAAAGTCACTCTATCAAATCAATGGGCCTCAACAAAGGTATTTGGGCCTGAAGATGGATGGCTATAGATGAAGTTTATAGCCCCCATTATAGCTCTCTTAATGAGCTTCGATTTGATATATTATGGGCCCCGTGGGTCAATCGATGTTGCTGCGAACATCCATTTAAAGCCCAAGTGTGAAAGCCCACTTTATCAAATCAGTGGGCCTAAACAAAGGTATTTGGGCCTAAAGATGGATGGCTATAGAAACATTTTATAGCCCCCACTATAGCCCTCTCAGTCAGCTTTGATTTGATATATTATGGGCCCCGTGGGTCAACCGATACTGCCACAAATATCCATTTGAAGCCCAAGTGCGAAAGCCCACTCTATCAAAGCAATGGGCCTAAACAAAG
The DNA here is from genome assembly GCA_947683625.1 of Mallotus nudiflorus. Lineage (NCBI taxonomy): Eukaryota > Viridiplantae > Streptophyta > Magnoliopsida > Malpighiales > Euphorbiaceae > Mallotus > Mallotus nudiflorus. The sequence continues at coordinate 146,440 of CANTUR010001083.1, forward strand.
GTATTTGGGCATGAACACGGACCGCTATAGATGAAGTGTATAGCCCTCATTATAGCCCTCTCTGTTAGCTTCAATTTGATATATTATGGGCTTCGTGGGTCAACCGACGCTGCCACAAACGTCCATTTGAAGCCCAACTGTGAAAGTCCACTCTATCAAATCAATACGCCTAAACAAAGGAATTTGGGCCAAAAAATTGACTGCTATAGATGAAATTTATAGCCCCCATTACAGCCCTCTCAGTCATCTTTGATTTGATATATTATGGGCTTTGTGGGTCAACCGATATGGCCACGAACGTCCATTTGAAGCCCAAGTACAAAAGCCCACTCTATCAAATTATTGGGCCTAAACAAAGGTATTTTAGTCTAAAGACGGACATCCATAGATGAAGTTCATAGCCCCCAATATATCCCTCTCAATCACCTTCTATTTGATATATTATGGGCTTGTGGATCAACTAATGCTACCACAAAAGTCCATTTGAAGCCCAAGTGCAAAAACCCACTCTATCAAATTTATGGGCCTAAACAAAGGTGTTTGGCCCCAAAGATGGAGGAGTATAGAAAAACTTTATAGCCCCCATTATAGCCCTCTTAAGGAGCTTTGATTTGATAAATTATGTCCTGTGGGTCAACCGATGCTGCCACGAACGTCCATTTGAAGCCCAAGTGTGAAAGCACACACTATCAAATCCATGGTCCTAAACAAAGGTATTTGGGCTCGAAGACGGATGGCTATAGATGAAGTTTATAGTCCCCATTATAGCTCTCTCAATGAGCTTCAATTTGATATATTATGGGCCCCGTGGGTCAACCGATGTTGGCACGAATGTCCATTTGAAGCCTAAGTGTGAAAGGCCACTCTATCAAATCATTAGGCCTAAACAAAGGTATTTGGGTCTAAATATGGACTGCTATAGATGAAGTTCATAGCCCCCATTATAGCCCTCTTAGTCACCTTCGATATGATATATTATGGGCTTCGTGGGTCAACCAATGCTACCACGAACGTCCACTTGAAGCCAAAGTGCGAAAAGCCACTCTATCAAATCAATGGGCCTAAACAAAGGTATTTGGGCCCGAAGACGGATGGCTATAGATGAAGTTTATAGCCCCCATCATAGCTCTCTTAATGAGCTTCGATTTGATATATTATAGGCCACGTGGGTCATCCGATGCTGCGACGAACATCCATTTGAAGCTCAAGTGTGAAAGCCCACTCTATCAAATCAATGGGCCTAAACAAAGTTATTTGGGCTTGAAGATGGATGGCTATAAACAAATTTTATAGCCCCTAATATAGCCCTCTCAGTTAGCTTTGATTTGATATAATATGGGCCCCGTGGGTTAACCTATGCTGCCACGAATGTCCATTTGAAGCCCAAGTGCGAAAGCCCACTCTATCAAAGCAATAGGCCTAAATAAAGGGATTTGGGCACGAGTATGGACCGCTATAGATAAAGTGTATAGCCCTTGTTATAGCCCTCTCCATCAACTTTAATTTGATATATTATGGGCTTTATGGGTCAATCGATGCTGCCACGAATGTCCATTTGAAGCCTAAGTATGAAAGCCCACTCTATCAAATCAATAGGCCTAAACAAAGGTATTTGGGCCCGAAGATTGGCCACTATAGATGAATTTTATAGCTCCTGTTATAGCCTTCTCAATCATCTTCGATTTGATATATTATGGGCTTTGTGGGTCAATTGATGTGGCCATGAACGTCCATTTAAAGCCCAAGTGTGAAAGCCCACTCTATCAAATTATTGGGCCTAAACAAAGGTATTTAGGTCTAAAGACGAACTGCCATAGATGAAGTTCATAGCCCCTAATATAGACCTCTTAGTCACCTTCTATTTGATATAAGGTATTTAGGTCTAAAGACGGACCGCCACTGATGCTCCCATAAAACTCCATTTGAAGCCCCAGTGCGAAAACCTACTCTATTAAATTAATGGGCCTAAACAAAGGTGTTTGGCCCCGAAGATGGATGGCTATAGAAAAAGTTTATATCCCCCATTATAGCCCTCTCAAGGAGCTTTAATTTGATATATTATGTGCCCTGTGGGTCAACTGATGCTGCTACGAACGTCTATTTAAAGCCCTAGTGAGAAAGCACACACCGTCAAATCCATGGGCATAAACGAAGGTATTTGGCCCCGAAGATAGACTGCTATAGATGAAATTTATAGCCCCTTTTATAGCCCTATCAGTCATATTCGAGTTGATATATTATGGGGCCCCATGGGTCAACCGATGCTGCCATGAACGTCCATTTGAAGCCTAAGTGCGAAAACCAACTCTATCAAATCAACAGGCTTAAACAAAGGTATTTGGTCCCAAAGAAGGATGGCTATAGGCAAAGGTTATAGCCCCCTTTATAGCCCTCTTAGTGAGGTTCAATTTGATATATTATATGTTTCGTAGGTCAACCGATGCTGCCACAAACGTCCATTTGAAGTCCAAGTACAAAACCCCACTCTATCAAATCAATAGGCCTAAACAAAGGTATTTGGGCCCGAAGATGTGCCGCTATAGGAAAAATTTATAGGCCCCATTATAGCCCTTTCAGTCAGCTTTGATTTAATATATTTTGGGCTTCGTGGGTCAACCGATGCTACCACGAACGTCCATTTGAAGCCCAAGTGCGAAAGCCCACTCTATCAAATCAATCGGCCTAAACAAAGGTATTTGGGCCCAAAGACATATGGCTATAGATGAAGTTTATAGCCCCCATTATATCTCTCTTAATGAGCTTCGATTTGATATACTATGGGCCCCCATGGGTCAACCAATGCTGCCATAAATGTCCATTTGAAGCCTAAGTGCGAAAGGCCACTCTATCAAATCATTAGGCCTAAACAAAGGTATTTGGATTTGAAGATAGACTGCTATAGATGAAATTCATAGCCCCTATTATAGCCCTCTCATTCACCTTCGATTTGATATATTATAGGCTTCGTGGGTCAACCGATGCTGCCACGAACATCCACTTGAAACCCAAGTGCGAAAACCCACTCTATCAAATCAATGGGCCTAAACAAAAGTATTTGGGCGCAAAGATGGATGGCTAAAGACAAATTTTATGGTCCCCATTATAGCTCTCTTAATGAGCTTCGATTTGATATATTATGGGCCTTGTGGGTCAACCAATGCTGCCATGAACATCCATTTGAAGCTTATGTATGAAAGTCCACTCTATCAAATCAATGGGCATAAACAAAGGTATTTGGGCTCGATGTTGGATGGCTATAAACAAAATTTATAGCCCCTATTATAGCCATCTCAGTCAGCTTCGAATTGATATATTATGGGCCTCGTGGTTCAACCGATGCTACCACGAACATCCATTTGAAGTCAAAGAGCGAAAGCCCACTCTTTCAAAGCAATGGGCCTAAACAAAGGTATTTGAGCACAAACACAGACTACTATAGATGAAGTGTGTAGCCCCCGTTATAGCCCTCTCCATCAGCTTTGATTTGATATATTATGGGCTTCGTGGGTCAACCAATCCTGCCACGAACGTCCATTTGAAGCCCAAAAGCGAAAGCCTACTCTATCAAATTATTGGGCCTAAACAAAGGTATTTGGGTCTGAAGACGGACAACCAAAGATGAGGTTTATAGCCCCTAATGTAGCCCTATCAGTCACATTCTATTTGATATATTATGGGCTTCGTGGATCAACCGATGCTACCACGAAAGTCCATTTGAAGCCTAAGTACGAAAACCCACTCTATCAAATTAATGGGCCTAAACAAAAGTGTTTGGCCCCAAAGATAGATGGTTATAGACCAAGTTTATAGCCCCCATTATAGCCCTCTCAATGAGCTTTGATTTGATATATTATGTGCCTCGTGGGTCAACCGTTGCTGCCACAAACGTCCATTTGAAGCCCAAGTGTGAAAGTCCACACTATCAAATCCATGGGCCTAAACAAAGGTATTTGGGCCAGAAGACGGACTGCTATAGACGAAGTTAATAGCCCCCTTTATAGCCCTCTCAGTCAGATTCGAGATGATATATTATAGGCCCCGTGGGTCAACTGATGCCACCACGAATGTCCATTTGAAGCCCAAATGTGAAAGCCTACTTTATCAAATCAACGGGCCTAAACAAATGTATTTGGTCCCAAATACAGACTATTATAGATGAAGCTTATAGCCCCCACTATAGCCCTTTGAGTAAGCTTTTATTTGATATAGTATGGCCCCTGTGGGCAAATTGATGCTGCCACGAATGTCCATTTGAAGCCCAAGTGCGAAAGCCAACTCTATCAAATCAATAGGCCAAAACAAAGGTATTTGGGCCTGAAGACTGAAGGCTATAGATAAAGTTTATAGATCCCATTATATCCCTCTCAGTCAGCTTTGATTTCATATATTATAGGCCCCATGGGTCAACCGATGATGCCACAAATGTCCATTTAAAGCCCAAGTGTGAAAGCCCACTCTATCAAATCAATGGGCCTAAACAAAGGTATTTGGGCCCAAAGATTGGCCACTATAGATGAAGTTTATAGCCCCCCATTATAGCCCTCACAGTCAGCTTCAATTTTATATATTATGGGCCCCCGTGGGTCAACTGATACTACCACGAACGTCCATTTGAAGCCCAAGTGCGAAAGCCACTCTATCAAATCAATGGGCCTAAACAAAGTATTCACGCCCAAAGACAGATCGCTATAGATGAAGATTATATCCCCCATTATAGCCCTCTCAGTGAGCTTTGATTTGATATTTTATGTGCCCATGGGTCGACCGATGTTGCCACAAATGTCCATTTGAAGCCCAAGTGCGAAAGCCCACTCTATCATATCAATGGGCCTAAACAAAGGTATTTGGTCCTGAAGATGGACAGCTATAGATGAAGTGTATAGCCCCCATTATAGCCCTCTGAGTCAGCTATGATTTGATACATTATGGGCCATATGGGTCAACTGATGCTACCTACGATGTCCATTTGAAGCCCAAGCATGAAACCCTATTCTATCAAATCTATGGGCCTAAACAAAATATTTGGGCCTAAAGACGGACTACTATAGATGAAGTGTTTATAGCCCCCATTTTAGCCCTCTGAATGAGGTTCGATTTGACATATTATGTGCCCTGTGCATCAACCGATGCTACTATGAGCGTCCATTGAACCCTAAGTGTGAAAGCCCAATCTATCAAATCAATGGGCCTAAATAAAGGTATATGGGCCTGAAGACGGACGTCTATAGATGAAGATTATAGCACTCCCAATGAGCTTTGATTTGATATATTATGGGCCCCGTGGGTCAATCGATGTTGTCACGAACGTCCATTTGAAACCTAAGAGTGAAAGCCCACTCTATCAAATCAATAGGGCTAAACAAAGGTATTTGGGCCCATAGACGGATGACTATATATGATGTTTATAGCCCCCATTATAGCCCTCTAAATGAGCTTCAATTTGATACATTGTGGGCCTCGTGCATCAATCGATATTGTCACGAATGTCCATTTGAAGCCCAAGTGTGAAAGCCCACTCTATCAAATCAATGGGGCTAAACAAAGGTATTTGGGCCCGTAGATGGATGACTATAGACGAAGTTTATAACCCCCATTATAGCACTCTTAATGTGCTTCGATTCAATATATTATTGGTCCCATTGGTCAACCGACGTTGCCATAAATGTCCATTTGAAGCCCAAGTGTGAAAGCTCATTCTATCAAATCAATGGGCCTAAACAAAAATATTTAGGCCTAAGGATGAACCACTATAGATAAAGTTTATAGCCCCTGTTATAGCCCTCTTAGTCAGCTTTGATTGTTATATTACGGGCCTCATGGGCCATTTGATGCTGCCACGAACATCCATTTGACGCCCAAGTGCGAAAGCCCACTCTATCAAATCAATGCACCTAAATAAAGTTATTTGTGCCCGAAGATGGATGGTTATAGACGAAGTTTATAGCCCCCATTATACCCATCTGAGTTAGCTTTGAATTGATATATCCTGGGCCCCGTGGGTCAACTGATGCTGCCATGAATGTCCATTTGAAGCCCAAGTGCGAAAGCCCACTCTATCAAATCAATGGGCCTAAATAAAGGTTTTTGGGCCTGAGGACGGACCGCTATAGACAAAGTTTATAAACCCCATTATAGCCCTCTCAATGTGCTTTTATTTGATATATTATAGGCCTCGTAGGTCAACCAATGCTGCCACGAACATCCATTTGAAGCTCAAGTGCAAAAGCCCACTCTATCAAATCAATGGCCCTAAACATAGGTATTTGGGCTCAAAGATGGACCTTCATAGATGAAGTTTGTGTCCCTCATTATACCCTTTTAGTCAGCTTTGATTTGATATATTATGGGCCCCTTAGGTCAACTGATGCCGCCACGAATGTCAATTTGAAGCCCAAGTGAGAAAATCTACTCTATCAAATCCATGGGCCTAAACAAAGGTATTTGCACCCGAAGATGGACTGCTATAGACGAAGTGTATAGCCCCTATTATAGCCCTCTTAGTAAGCTTTGATTTAATATATTATGGGCCCCATGGGTCAATCGAAGACAGACTGCTATAGACGAAGTTTATTATAGCCCTCTCAATGTGCTTCAAAAGGCCACTCTATCAAATTAGTGGGACTAAACAAAAATATTTGGCCCCAAGGATGGACCACTATAGATGAAGTGTATAGCCCCCATTATAGGCCTCTGAGTCATCTTCAATTTGATATTTTATGGGCCCCGTGGGTCAACCGACGCTGCCACGAATGTCAATTTGATGCCTAAGTGTGAAAGCCCACTCTATCAAATCAATGGGCCTAAACAAAGATATTTGGCCCAAAGACGGATGGTTGTAGATGAAGTTTATAGTCCCCATTATAGCCCTCTCAGTGAGCTTCGATTTAATATATTATGTGCCCCATAGATCAACCGATACTGCCACGAATGTCCATTTAAAGCCCAAGTGTGAAAGCCCACTCTATCAAATCAATGGGCCTAAATAAAGCTATTTGGTCCCTAAGATGGACCTCTATAGATGAAGTTTATAGCCCTCCATATAGCACCCTCAATGTGTTTCGATTTGATATATTATGAGCCCTGTGGGTTAATCGATCATGCCACAAACATCCATTTGAAGCCTTAGTGCAAAAGCCCACTCTATCAAATCAATGGACCTAAACAAAGGTATTTGGGCCTGAAGACGGACGATTACAGACAAAGTTTATAGCCCCCATTATAGCCCTCTCAGTCAGCTTTGATTTGATATATTATATGCCCCGTGGGTCAACCGACGCTGCCACAAACGTCCATTTGAATCCCAAGTGCAGAAGCCCACTCTATCAAACCAATGGGACTAAACAAAGGAATTTGGGCCCGAAGACGGACCGCTATAGACGAAGTTTATAGTGTTAGTGATATGCACTAGGTCAATCATTTGATTATGTATTGACTTTCTTATTTTATTAATAAAGAGGTATTTCATTATCAGTTGATTTTATGATAATTATATAAATGGTTAATTCTTACTTATCATGTGACTTGATAGTAAAACCCTTATATTAAAATAAGAGTTCTATTATAATTATCCCTAGCCATTTATTAATTATATAAATGTTAAAGTATTAACGCTAGTATGATGTTGACTGATGGTTATGTTTTATTAATCATGAATGTGAGATATTAAGTTAACTCATAGGTACATGATGAGAGATCATGTACTGGATTGACCCACTATGAGGATATTGGATAGAATATTGTCATAAGTATTTCTTATCACAGTAATTTTATTTCGGTCCTTTGACCTTGAAATCATCATGGATTTCTACATAGTTATTTTATGTTTTGACACATTCTAACATTATCTTTAATTGGACGATTAGATATGATATTGTTGGATATGAAATTAGTTATGTGAGGAATGTGAGTGATTTAGAAGGAATTTATCCCTCATTAATATGAGAAAGATATCTATGGGCCCCTTGATGAGATAGACTGAAGGAAAATACATGGCCATGTTGACATGAATTGATAAAGAGTTATCATTTTCAGTCTACTTGGAATAAAGTTAGAATATTGAACTATATAAGGATGACATTCTATGCCTTATGTTCAATTAAGATATCATGTGATAAAGGGATGATAAAATTCACTGTAATTAGGTTATATCGGATTATTGACTTCATATGACTTGGGTAGTCATAATGTCTTGCTAGAGGCCACTTATGACTTGTAGGCCTAAATAGAGATTTAGGCCCACTGCCAATGTTATGTGAACCTACAGGGTCACACACTTAGAACAAGCCCAAAACGATTATGGGTTTAATAAGCCCAAAATAAACTCTATGGAAATAAATAATTAAAGTGTTTTATTTATTTATTTATTCATTTGTTTATTTATTTAAGATAAATGTTATTTTAAATAAATAAGATATTATTTGTAATTTGTTTTTAAAACAAAATTAGAATGTAATAAATGGAAATTACCAAAAAGGTTTTTGGTAGGTGAAACCCTGATTTGGAGTCTATAAATATGTTATATTATCTAGGGTTAAATAGTTTTTTTTCCCTTGCCTCCAAAATGGTTTTCTCTCTTCCTAGAAAATAAACATAGATTTTTTCTTTTGTTCTTGATTTGTGAGACAATCAAAAAGGTTGCTATCACACACTCCAATTCGTTTTGTGAAAGGCTGTTCGTGTGGATACCTATAGAGGACTCATCCTTTTAGAGACATCTTGATCCAAACAACCAAAGCAAAAAGCTCGAGGTAAGGTGTCACCGGTGTGAACCTCCTCTCATCCTTCCAAAAAATCTTGCCACTTCTGCATTTTGGTGAGATTCTTGAAACTCTAGATTTAATCAAGTAGTCGAATTACATGGATCCAGGTTTGGGAATGTGCTAAAATTTTAATTTTTCGCTGCATTTGTATCATGTAACCCCAATATAAAGCACCTATTATAGCCCTCTCAAATTGCTTTAATTTGATATATTATGGGCCCCATGGGTCAACCAAAGCTGCCACGAACATCCATTTGAAGCCCAAGTGTGAAAGCCCACTCTATTAAATCAATGGGCCTAAATAAAAAAATTTGGGCCCAAAGATGGACTGCTATAGATGAAGTGTATAGCCCCCATTATAGCCCTTTGAGTCAGCTTCAATTTGATATATTACGAGCCCCGTGGGTCAACCGATGCTGCCACGAACGTCCATTTGAAGGAAAAGTTCGAAAGCCCACTCTATCAAATCAATAGGCCTAAACAAAGGTATTTGGGCCCGAAGACGAATGGATATAGACAAAGTTTGTAGCCCCTATTATAGCCCTCTCAGTTAGCTTCGATTTGAAATATTATGGGCCCCGTGGGTCAACTGATGCTCCCTCAAACTTGCATTTGAAGCCCACGTGCAAAACCCCACTCTATCAAATCCATGGGCCTAAACAAAGGTATTTTGGGCTCAAAGAAGGACTGTTACAAATGAAGTGTATAGCTCCTATTATAGCCCTCTCAATAAGCTTTGATTTGATATATTATGGGCCCCATGATTCAATTAAAGATAGATCACTATAAACGAAGTTTATAGCCCCCCATTATAGCCCTCTCAATTTTCTTCAATTTGATATATTATGGGCCCCGTGGGTAAATCAAAGACAGATCGCTATAAATAAAGTTTACTGCCCCCATTATAGCCCTCTCAATGTGATTTGATGTGATATATTATGGGCCCCGTGGGTCAATCGATGTTGCCACGAACGTCCATTTAAAGCCCAAGTGCGAAAGAGCATTCAATCAAATCAATGGGACTAAACAAAAATATTTATGCCCGAAGACAGACCGCTATAGATGAAGTGTATAGCCCCCATTATAGGTCTCTGAGTCAGCTTTGATTTGATATATTATGGGCCCCATGGATCAACTGATGCTGCCACGAACGTCCATTTGAAACCCAAGTACGAAAGCCCACTCTATCAAATCAATGGGCCTAAACAAAGGTATTTAGCTCGAAGATGGATGGCTATAGATGAAGTTTATGGCCCCCAATATAGCCCTCCTAGTGAGCTTTGATTTAATATATTATGTGCCTCATGGTTCAACCGACGTTGCCATAAAGGTCCATTTAAAGCCCAAGTGTAAAAGACCACTCTATCAAATCAATGGTCCTTAAAAAAGGTATTTGTGCCTGAAAATAGACCTCTGTAGAAAAATTTTATAGCCCTCTCAGTAAGCTACGATTTGATATATTCTAGGCCCCGTGGGTCAATCAATGTTGCCAACAACGTCCATTTGAAGCCCAAGTACGAAAGCCCACTCTATCAAATCAATTGGCCTAAACAAAGGTATTTGGTCCCAAAGACAGATGACTATAGATGAAATTTATAGGCCCCATTATAGCCCCCTCAATGTGTTTTGATTTGATATGTTATAGGCCCCGTGGGTCAATTGATCCTGCCATGAATGTCCATTTGAAGCCCAAGTACAAAAGCCCACTCTATCAAATCAATGAGCATAAATAAAGGTATTTGGTCTTGAAGACGGATGGCTATAGATGAAGTGTATAACCCTTATTACAGCCCTCTGTGTCAGCTTTGATTTGATTTATTATGTGCCCTGGGGGTCAACCGATGTAGCCACGAATGTCCAATTAAAGCCCAAGTGTGAAAGCCCACTCTATCAAATCAATGGGCCTAAATAAAGGTATTTGGGCCGAAGATGTACTGCTATAGATGAAGTTTATATCCCCTATTATAGACCTCTCAATGTGCTTCAATTTGATATATTATGGGCCCCGTGGGTCAACCGTTGTTGCCACAAACGTCCATTTAAAGACTAAGTGCGAAAGCCCACTCTATTAAATCAATAGGCCTAAATAAAAGTATTTGGGCCCGAAGAGGAACCATTATAGAAAAAGTTTATAGCCCCCACTATAGCTCTCTGAGTCAAATTTGATTGATATATTATAGGCATCATGCGCCATCCGACGCTGCCACAAACGTCCATTTAAAGCCTAAGTGTGAAAGCCCACTCTATTAAATCAATGGGCCTAAATAAAGGTATTTGGGCCTGAAGACAGATGGCTATAGATGAAGCTTATAGCCTCCATTATAGCCCTCTCAATCATCTTTAATTTGATATATTATGGATCCCGTGGATCAACTGATGCTACCACGAACATCCATTTGATGCCCAAGTGCAAAAGCCCACTCTATCAAATCCATGGGCCTAAAAAAAATATTTAGGCCCAAAGATGGATAGCTATAGAAAAAGTGTATAGCACCCATTGTAATCCTCTCAGTGAGCTTTGATTTGATATATTATGTTCGTCGTGGGTCAACCGATGCTACCACGAACTTCCATTTGAAGCCCAAGTAGGAAAGTCCACTCTATCAAATCAATGGGCCTAAACATAAGTATTTGGTCTTGAAGAAGGATGGCTATAGACAACATGTATAGGCCCCATTATAGCCCTCTCAGTTAGCTTTGATTTGATATATTATGGGCCCCGTGGGTCAACCGATGCTGCCATGAACATCCATTTGAAGCCCAAGCGTGAAAGCCCACTCTATCAAATCCATGAGCCTAAATAAAAATATTTGGGTCTAGAGACAGACCGCTATAGATGAAGTGTATAGCCCCCAATATAGCCATCTCAGTCAGCTTCAATTTGATGTACTATATGCCCTGTGGGTCAACCGATGCTGCCACGAATGTCCATTTGAAGCCCAAGTGCAAAAGCCCACTCTATCAAATCAATGGGCCTAAACAAAGGTATTTGGGACCGAAGACGAATGGCTATAGATGAAGTTTATAACCCCTATTATAGCCCTCTTAATGAGCTTTAATTTGATATATTATGTGCCCCATGGGTCAACCGATGCTGCCACGAACTTCCATTTGAAGCCCAAGCGTGAAAGCCCACTCTAATAAATCAATAGGCCTAAACAAAGGTATTTGGGCCTAAAGATGGACCGCTATAGATGAAGTTTATAGCTCCTATTATCACCATCTCAGTTAGCTTCGATTGTCATATTATGGGCCTCGTGGGTCAATTGATGCTGCCATGAACATCCATTTGAAGCCCAAGTGCGAAAGCCCACTCTATCAAATCAATTGGCCTAAATAAAAATATTTGGGCCAGAAGATGGACCGCTATAAATAAAGAGTATAGCCGCCATTATAGCCCTTTAAGTGAGCTTCAATTTGATTTATTATGTGCCCCGTGGGTCAACCGATGCTACCATGAACGTCCATTTGAAGCCCAAGTGCGAAAGCCCACTCTATCAAATCAATGTGCCTAAATAAAGGTATTTGGGCCCAAAGTTGGACCACTATAGATGAAGTGTATAGCCCTCATTATAGCCCTTTGTGTTAGCTTTGAATTGATATATTATAGGCCCTATGGGTAAATCGATGTTGCCACAAATGTCCAATTGAAACCCAAGCGCCAAAAGCCTACTCTATCCAATCAATGAACATAAAAAAAATATTTGGGCCCAAGGACAGATAGCTATAGATGAAGTGTATAGCCCCCATTATAGCCCTTTGAATCAACTTCGATTTGATATATTATGTGCCCCATGGGTCAACCGATCCTACCATGAACATCCATTTGAAGCCCAAGTGCAAAAGCTCATTCTATCAAATTGAAGGGCCTAAAAAATGTATTTGGGCTCAAAGACGAATGACTATAGCTGAAGTTTATAGCCCCCATTATAGCCCTCTTAGTGAGCTTTGATTTGATATATTATGGGCCTCGTGGGTCAACCAATGCTGTCACGAACGTCCATTTAAACCCCAAGTGCGAAAGCCCACTCTATTGAATCAATTGGCTTAAACAAATGTAATTGGACCCGAATATGGATGACTATAGATGAAGTGTATAGTCTCATTATAGCCCAATGAGTCAGCTTCGATTTGATATATTATGGGCCCCATGGGTCAACCGATGCAACCATGAATGTATTTGAAGCCCAAGTGTGAAAGCCCACTCCATCAAATCAATAGGACTAAACAAATGTATTTGGGATTGAAGATGGATGGCTTTAGATGAAGTGTATAGCCCCCATTATAGCCCTCTAAGTCAACTTTGATTTGATATATTATGTGCCTCGTTGGTTAACTGATGCAACCACGAACGTCCAATTAAAGCCCACTCTATGAAATCAATCGACCTAAACAAAGGTATTCGGGCCGAAAGACGGTTGGCTATGGATGATGTTTATAGCCCTCTTAATGAGCTTTAATTTGATATATTATGGGCCCCTTGGGTCAACTGATGCAACCATGAACGTCTATTTGAAGCCCAAGTGCGAAATCTCACTCTATCAAATCAATGGGCATAATTTGGGCCCGACGATGGACCACTATAGATAAAGTGTATAGCCCCTGTTATAGCTCTCTTAGCAGCTTTGATTTGATATACTATGGGCCCTGTGGGTTAACTAATGCTGCCACGAACAATCATTTGAAGCCCGAGTGCGAATGCCCACTATATCAAAATCAATGGGCCTAAACAAAGGTATTTCGCCCCAAACATGGACCGCTATAGATGAAGTTTATTACTCCCATTATAGCCCTCTCAATAAGCTTTGATTTGATATATTATGGGCCATGTGGGTCAACTGATGCTGCCATGAACATCCATTTGAAGCCAAAGTACAAAAGCCCACTCTATCAAACCCATAGGCATAAACAAAAATATTTGGGCCCAAAGACAGACCACTATAGATGAAGTGTATAGCCCACATTATAGCCCTCTGAGTCAGCTTTGATTTGATAGATTATGTGCCCTATGGGTCAATTAATGCTGCCATGAGCGTCCATTTAAAGCCCAAGCGTGAAAGCCCACTCTATCAAATCAATAAGTGTAAATAAAGGTATTTGGGCCCGAAGACAGACAACTATAGATGAAGTGTAAATCCCTATTATAGCCCTCTGAGTTAACTTTGATTTGATATATTATAGGACTCGTGGGTCAACCGATGCTTCAAAGAAAGTTCGTTTAAAGCCCAAGTACGAAAGCCCAATATATTAAGTCAATGGGCCTAAATAAAGGTATTTGGGCCCGAAGACAGATGGCTATAAATGAAGTGTATAGCCCCCATTATGGCCCTCTTAATGAGTTTCAATTTGATATATTCTGGGCCCCGTGGGTCAACTGATGCTACCACAAACGTCCGTTTGATGCCCAAGTGCAAAAGTCCATGCTATCAAATCAATAGGCCTAAATAAAAATATTTGGGCCTGAAGATGGATAGCTATAGAAAAAGCTTATAGCTCCTATTATAGCTCTCTCAGTTAGCTTTGATTTGATATATTATGGGCCCCATGGGTCAACTGATGCTACCATGAACGTCCATTTGAAGCCGATGTGCGAGAGCCCACTCTATTAAATCAAAGGGCCTAAAAAAGGTATTTGGATCCAAAGACGGATGGCTATAAATGATGTTTATAGCCCCCATTATAGCCCTCTCAATGAGCTTCAATTTGATATATTATGGGCCCTATGGGTCAACCGATGCTGCCACGAATGTCCATTTAAAGCCCAAGTGCGAAAGCCCACTCTATCAAATTAATGGGCCTAAACAAAGGTATTTGGACCCGAAGATGGATGACTATAAATGAAGTGTATTGTCTTATTATAGCCTTATGAGTTAGCTTTGATTTTATATATTATGGGCCCCATGGGTCAACCGATGCTGCAAAGCCTAAGTGTGAAAGTCCACTCCAACAAATCAATGGGCCTAAAAAAATGTATTTGGGCCTAAAGACAGAAGACTATAGATGAAGTGTATAAGTCCCATTATAGCCCTCTGATTTAGCTTCGATATGATATATTATGTGCCCCGTTGGTCAACCGATGCTGCCACGAACATCCATTTGAAGCCCAAGTGCGCAAGCCCGCTCTATCAAATCAATAGGCGTAAACAAAGGTATTTGGGCTAGAAGACGGACCGCTACAAACAAAGTGTATAGCCCGCATTATAGCCTTCTAAGTCAACTTTGATTTTATACATTATGGGCCTTGTGGGTCAACTGATGCTGCCACGAACATCCATTTTAAGCCCAAGTGCGAAAGCCCAATCTATCAAATCAATGGGCATAAACAAAGGTATTTGGGCCCGAAGATAGACCACTATAGATGAAGTGTATAGCCTGCATTGTAGCCCTCTCAGTCAGCTTCAATTTGATATATTATGGGGCCCATAGGTCAACCGATGCTACCACAAACGTCCATTTGAAGCCCAAGTGTGAAAGCCCACTTTATCAAATCAATGGGCATAAACAAAGGTATTTGGGCCCAAAGGCAGACCGCTATGGATGAAGTGTCTAGCCCTCATTATAGCCCTCTATGTCAGCTCCAATCTGATATATTATGGGTTCTTTCGGTTAACCGATGCTGCCACGAACGTTCGTTTGACGCCCAAGTGCGAAAGCCCACTCTATCAAACCCATAGGCCTAACCAAAAATATTTGGGCCCTAAGACAGACCGCTATAGATAAAGTGTACAACTCCTATTATAGCCCTCTGACTTAGCTTAGATTTGATAGATTATGTGCCCCGTGGGTCAATCGATCCTGCCACGAGCATCCATTTGAAGCCCAAGTGTGAAAGCCCACTCTATCAAATCAATGGGTGTAAATAAAGGTATTTGGGTGCAAAGACAGATAACTATAGAAAAAGTGAAAAGCCCTATTATAGCCCTCTGAGTCAGCTTTGATTTGATATATTATGGGCCTTGTGGGTCAACCGATGCTACCATGAAAGATCGTTTGAAGCCCAAGTGCGAAAGCCCACTCTATTAAATCAATGGGCCTAAATAATGGTATTTGAGCCCGAACAAGGATGGCTATAGACGAAGTTTATAGCCCCCTTTATAGCCATCTTAATGAGCTTTGATTTGATCTATTATGGGCCCCGTGGGTCAACCGATGCTGCCATAAACATCCGTTTAAAGCCCAAGTGCAAAAGCCCACTTTATTAAATCAATGGGCCTAAACAAAAATATTTGGGCCTTAATATGGACAACTATAGACAAAGTTTATCGCCCCCATTACAGCTCTCTCAGTTAGCTTCGATTTGATATATTATGGGCTTTGTGGGTCAACTAATGCTACCACGAACGTCCATTTGAAGCCGAAGTGCGAAAGCCCACTCTATCAAATCAAGGGGCCTAAAAAAGGTATTTGGGCCCAAAGACGGACAACTATAGATGATTTTTATAGCCCCCATTATAGCCCTCTCAGTGAGCTTCAATTTGATATATTATGATCCATGTGGGTTAACTAATACTGCCAAGAATGTCCATTTGAAGCCCAAGTGCGAAAGCCAACTCTATCAAATCAATGGGCCTAAACAAAGGTATTTGGACCTGAAGATGGATGACAATAGATGAAGTGTATTGTCTCATTATAGCCCTCTAAATCATCTTTGATTTGATATATTATAGGCCGCATGGGTCAACTGATGTTGCCATGAACATATTTGAAGACAAAGTGCGAAAGCCCACTCTATCAAATTAATAGGCCTAAACAAATGTATTTGGGCCGGAAGATGGACGGCTATAGATGAAGTGTATAGGCCCCATTATAGCCCTATGAGTTATCTTTGATTTGATATATTATGTGCCCCATTGGTTAACCGATGCTGCCATGAACGTCCATTTGAAGCCCAAGTGCGAAAGCCCACTCTATCAAATCAATCGACGTAAACAAAGGTATTTGGGCCCAAAGACAGACCGCTATAGATGAAGTGTATAGCCCCCATTATAGCCCTTTGAGTCAGCTTCGATTTTATATATTATAGGCCTTATGGGTCAACTGATGTTGCCACGAATGTCCATTTTAAACCCAAGTGCGAAAGCCCACTCTATCAAATCAATGGGCATAAACAAAGGTATTTGGGCCCGAAGACGGACTGCTATGGACAAAGTGTAGAGCCCCAATTATAGCCCTTTAAGTCAACTTTAATTTGATATATTATGGGCCTTGTGGGTCAACCGATGTTGCCACGAACATCCATTTGAAGCCCAAGCGCGAAAGCCCACTCTATCAAATCAATGGTCCTAAACAAAGGTATTTGGGCCCGAAGACGGACCGCTATAGACAAAGTGTATAGCCCGTGTTATAGCCCTCTGAGTCAGGTTTGATTTGATATATTATTAGGCCTGTGGGTCAGCTAATACTGCCATGAACGTTTAATTCAAGCCCAAGTACGAAAGCCCACTCTATGAAATCAATTAGCCTAAACAAATGTATTTGGGCCCGAAGATGGACGGCTATAGATGACTTTTATAGCCCCTATTATAGCCCTGTCAATGAGCTTCAATTTGATATATTATGGGCCCCGTGGGTCAATTGATGTTGCCATGAACTTCCATTTGATATATTATGGGCCCCGTGGGTCAACTGATGTTGCCATGAACTTCCATTTGAAGCCCAAGTGCGAAATCCCACTCTATCAAATCAATTGGCATAAACAAAGGTATTTGAGCCCGAAGACAGACCGCTTGTAGACGACGAGGTTTAGCGTGTGTCCAAGATTTTAGCAACCACGACACTATTTGAGCTCAGGGCTCTAACACACTAACTACTGTCACAAAGACATGGCATGGAGATGAGGAGTCGCTGCCTAGGGTAATAACTGGGACAAATCGAAAATGTGGTACTTGATTCCCTAAAAGAAAGCTAGTACCACAATCAGGAGATTCTAGATATGGAATACCAACTTCTTTCAGTCTTGTATTCATTTAGAATTACTTTATGAATTATTATCTTACTCTCTGTTTACATGCAATTTCATATAAACCCAAAACAATAAACTCCAAGGTAAATTAGTCATGAAATATACAAGTAAATAATGCATTCAATAAATCACATAATCCCTAAATTAGTCTAATCTACATGGATTTTAATTAAATGAGTTAAATCTACATGTTTTAATGTATAAATGAACCTAAAGTCCTAATTCCTTTTAATTTTAATTAAATGAACCTAAGTCTCTTAATTTTAATAAAAAAAATGGGCCTAATTCTACAAATTATGGAATATTTAAATTAGTGGGCCTAATTCTACACGTTTTAATTAAATAGTGATCTTAAATCTACAAATTATGAAAGAAGGCTTAAATTAAGTGAGCTAAGTCTAAATTAATTAAATTAAATTAGGTGGGCCTATGTATAATTGACTAGATGGGCCTAAGGATATTTCTAACCTAAAATATAATTAATTATGGGCCTAAAAATATATTTTAATTAATTAAACCTAATTAATTATTAAATGAGATGGGCTAAAAGAATTACCTAAACTTAAATAAATAAATCAAGACCTAAAGTGGGCTTAAGGCCCAAAACATACAAAAATAATGAATAAACCCAAAAACAAATAAAAATATAAAAGAAACAATTAAATAAGATCAAACAAATAATTAAATTTATTCCTTACTAAAACCTTAATTTCTATTAACATACAACCTAAATTAATCTACATCCTCCATTGATTTTAAATAATTACCAAATTGAAACCTAATTTTACTAACCAATTTAATTAAAATAAACATACAACCACACACATAATTTTATTATTCCCACTATTGGGGCTATTACATTAATTCCTAAAATAATTAATAAAAATAAAACAATAAATAAAATATAAAGATGATAAAAAAAACAAAATAAAACCCTAGAAACTAAGTCTCTACGAGGCTTTATTCATAGTCTTTTGCGGACTTCTAATGAAATTCATCTCCCTCACATGATCACCATGCATTTTCCTCCATAATCACCATAAAACATAAAATAAAATAATAATCAATGAATAAATTATGATAATAGCTAAAAAAATAAATAAAAATAATAATGTAAAATAATTGAATAAATAAATAAGGAAATAAAGAATAGAAAAAGATGATATGCTTATGGATGATTTAGGGTGCTCCTCATATTGATAGTTCACCGTTCTTGACAAATTTTTGAATCTTTCTCCTTAAGAAATCTTCACGAGTCCTTAACTGATTGTTGAATCAAAAGGTATTTTAGTAAAAAATTCAAAAGAAAATGTGCATCGATTGACCCACAGGGCACATAATATATCAAATCTTCATGAGTCTTGAATGATTGTTGAATCAAAAGGAATTTTAGTAAAAAATTCAAAAGAAAATCACAAATTTCCTCTTCTCTTCCGTCTCTTCTCCTTCTTTTTCTTTTTCTTCTCCATGCCCCTTTTTCTCTCCTTTTTTCTTTTTTTCCCTTTTCTTTTCTGCTTCCCTTCCTTTCTTTTTATAGTAGAACCAGAAAGTCTAACCCTAATCCTAATGTGATTCTAATTCCTAAAGTGTATTTAGGAATTTTAAACTAATTAGGAATGAATTAATCGAGAAGTTTAAACAAATTTGTATTGAATTAATTAAGAAGTTTAAACCAATTAAAACACAAAATTGGAAGTAATTTAGAAATAGGAAAACGGAAGAATTCAATTCCGACCGGGAAATATTTAATTATAAAAAGGCCCTCAAAAAAATTTAAATTTCGTAATTAGGTCTTAAAAAGAACTTTACGATTTATTTCCTGAAAACATTAAATCCTTCCTTTAAAAGCCTTTAAATTTTTTAAGGACTAAGTTTCAAAGATATTTTCATCACTAGAGTCCTTTGCTGCATCCATAACATATCATCCTGAAATTGGGTGTCTACACCGCTATCGACGAAGTTTATAGCCCCCATTATAGCCCTCTCAATTAGCTTCGATTTGATATACTATGGGCCCTGTGGGTCAACTGATGCTGCCACGAACGCCCATTTGAAGCCCAAGTGTGAAAGCCCACTCTATCAAATCAATGGGCCTAAACAAAGGTATATAGGCCCAATGACGAACTGTTATAAATGAAGTTTATAGCACCCATTATAGCCCTCTCAATGAGCTTTAATTTGACATATTATGGGCCCCGTGGTTCAAGTGATGCTACCACGAATGTCCATTTGAAGCCCAAGTGCGAAAGCCTACTCTATCAAATCAATTGGCCTAAACAAAGGTATTTGGACCCAAAGGTGGATGGCTTTAGATGAAGTGTATAGCCCCCATTCTCCTCTGAGTCAACTTTGATTTGAAATATTATGTGCCCAGCCGGTCAACCGATGCTGCCACGAACGTCCATTTGAAGCCCAAGTACGAAAGCCCACTGTATCAAATCAATGGGCATAAATAAATGTATTTAGGCCTGAAGACGGACCGCTATAGATGAAGTTTATAGCCCCCATTATAGCCCTATCAGTCAGTTTCAACTTAATATATTATGGGCCCCGTGTGTCAGCCGATGTTGGCATGAACATCCATTTAAAGCCTAAGTATGAAAGCCCACTCTATCAAATCAATGGGCCTAAACAAAGGAATTTGCACCTGATGACGGACCGCTATAGACAAAGTGTATAGCCCCATTTATTGCCCTTTAATTTAATTTTGATTTGATATATTATGAGCCCCGTGGGTCAATCGATGTTGCCACGAATGTCCATTTGAAGCCCAACTGCGAAAGCCCACTCTATCAAATTAATGGGCCTAAACAAAGGTATTTGGACCTAAAGATGGATGGCTTTTAATGAAGTGTATAGCCCCCATTCTAGCCCTTTGAGTTAGCATCAATTTGATATATTATGTCCCACGTGGATCAACCGATACTGCCACGAATGTCCATTTGAAGCCCTAGTGCGAAAACCCACTCTATTAAATCAATGGGCATAAACAAATGTATTTAGGCCCGAAGACGGACCTCTATAGATGAAGTTTATAGCCCCCGTTATAGCCCTATCAGTCAACTTCAACTTAATATATTATGGGCCCCGTGAGTCAACTGATGCTGCCACGAATGTCTATTTGAAGCCCAAGTATGAAAGCCCAGTCTATCCAATCGATGGGCCTAAACAAAGGTATTTAGGCTAGAAGATGAACGACTATATATGAAGATTATAGCCCCCATTATAGCCACTAAGTCAACTTTGATTTGATATATTATGGGCCCCGTGGGTCAATCGATGTTGCCACGAACGTCCATTTGTAGCCCAAGTATGAAAGCCCACTCTATCAAATCAATGGGCCTAAACAAAGGTATTTGGGCCTGATGACGGCCTGCTATAGACAAAGTGTATAACCCCATTTATTGACCTTTAATTCAATTTTGATTTGATATATTATGGGCCCCATGGGTCAACCGATGTTGCCACAAATGTCCATTTGAAGCCCAACTGTGAAAGCCCACTCTATCAAATTAATGGGCCTAAACAAAGGTATTTGGACCTAAAGATGGATGGCTTTTGATGAAGTGTATAGCCCCCATTCTAGTCGTTTGAGTTAGCTTCAATTTGATATATTATGTCCCACGTGGATCAATCGATGCTGCCACGAACGTCCATTTGAAGCCCTAGTGCAAAAACCCACTCTATTAAATCAATGGGCATAAACAAATGTATTTAGGCCCGAAGACGGACCTCTATAGATGAAGTTTATAGCCCCCATTATAGCCCTATCAGTCAGCTTCAACTTAATATGTTATAGGCCCCGTGGGTCAACCGATGCTACCACGAATGTCCATTTGAAGCCCAAGTATAAAAGCCTAGTCTATCCAATCGATGGGCCAAAACAAAGGTATTTGGGCTAGAAGATGAATGACTATAGATAAAGATTATAGCCCCCATTATAGCCACTAAGTCAGCTTCGATTTGATATATTATGGGCCCCATGGGTCAATCGATGTTGCCACGAATGTCCATTTGTAGCCCAAGTATGAAAGCCCACTTTATCAAGTCAATAGGCCTAAATAAAGGTATTTGGACACGAAGATGGATGACTATAGATAAAGTGTATAGCCCCCAATATAGTCGTCTGAGTCAGCTTTAATTTGATATATTATGGGCTCTGTGGGTCAACCGATGCTGCCACGAACGTCCATTTAAAGCCCAAATGTGAAAGCTCGCTTTATCAAATCAATGGGCCTAAATGAAGGTATTTGGGCCCAAAAATGGACCATTATAGATGAAGTTTATAGCCCCCATTATAGCCCTCTCAGTGAGCTTTGATTTGATATATTATGGGCCCCGTGGGTCAATCGATGCTGCCACGAACGTCAATTTGAAGCCTAAGTGCGAAAGCCCACTCTATCCAATCAATGGGTCTAAATAAAAGTATTTAGCCCCAAAGACGGACCGCTATAGATGAAGTTTGTAGCCCCTATTATAGCCCTCTCATTTCGCTTCAATTTGATATATTATGGGCCCCGTGGGTCAACCAATGCTCCCACGAATGTCCATTTGAAGCCTAAGTGCGAAAGCCCACTCTATTAAATTAATGGGCCTAAATAAAGCTATTTTGGTCTGAAGACGGATGCCTAT
The DNA here is from genome assembly GCA_947683625.1 of Mallotus nudiflorus. Classification (NCBI taxonomy): domain Eukaryota; kingdom Viridiplantae; phylum Streptophyta; class Magnoliopsida; order Malpighiales; family Euphorbiaceae; genus Mallotus; species Mallotus nudiflorus. The sequence goes on from CANTUR010001083.1 coordinate 168,793, forward strand.
AGATGAAGTTTATAGCCTCCATTATATACCTCTTAGTTAGCTTTGATATGATATATTATGGGCTCCGTGGGTCAACCAATGCTGCTACGAACATCCATTTAAAGCCTAAGTACAAAAGCCCACTCTATCAAATCAATGGTCATAAACAAAGGTATTTGGGCCCGAAGACGAACTACTATAGATGAAGTTTATAGCCCCCATTATAGCCCTCTCAATCAACTTATATTTGATATATTATGTGCCCCGTGGGTCAATCGATGCTGCCATAAACATCCATTCGAATCCCAAGTGTGAAAGCTCACTCTATCAAATGAATGGGCATAAACAAAGGTATTTTGAACCAAAGACAGATGGCTGTAGATGAAGTGTATAGCCCCTATTATAGCCCTTTGAGTCAGCTTCGATTTGATATCTTATGGGCACCGTGGTTCAACCGATGCTGACACGAATGTCCATTTGATGCCTAAGTGCGAAAGCCCACTCTATCAAATCAATGGGCCTGAACAAAGGTATTTGGGCCTAAGGATGAATGGCTATAGATGAAGTTTATAGCCCCCATTATAGCCCTTTCAATAAGCTTCGATTTAATACATTACAGGCCCAGTGGGTTAATTGATGCTGCCACAAACGTCCATTCGAAGCCTAAGTGCGAAAGCCCACTCTATCAAATCAATGGGCCTACGCAAAGGTATTTGGATCTGAAGATGGATGACTATAGATGAAGTATCTAGCTCCCATTATAGCCCTCTGAGTTAGCTTCAATTTGAAATATTATTGGCCTTGTGGGTCAACCGATGCTTCCACAAACATCCCTTTGAATCCCAAGTACGAAAGCCCACTCTATCAGATCGATGGGCCTAAATAAAGGTATTTGGACCCAAAAAGGGATGCCTATAGATGAATTTTATAGCCCCTATTATAGCCCTCTGAGTCAGCTTTGATTTGATAAATTATGGGGCACATGGGTCAATCGATGCTGCCACGAACGTCCATTTGAAGCCCAAGTGCGAAAGCCCACTCTATTAAATCATTGGGCTTAAACAAAGGTATTTGGGCCTAAAGACGGATTGCTATAGACAAATGTATAGCCCGCATTATAGTGCTCTCAGTGAGCTTTGATGTGAAATATTATAGGCCCCATGGGTTAACCAATGTTGCCACGTACGTCCATTTGAAGCCCAAGTGCAAAAGCCCAGTCTATCAAATCTATGGGCCTAAACAAAAATTTTTTGGCTAGAAGATGGATCGCTATAGACAAAGTGTATAGCCCCCACTATAGCCCTCTGAGTCAGCTTCGATTTTATATATTATGGGCCCCATGGGTCAACCGTTGCTGCCACGAATGTCCATTTGGATCCCAAGTGCGAAAGCCCACTCTATTAAATTAATGGGCTGAAATAAAGGTAGTTGGACCCAAAGGCTAATGGATATAGATGAAGTTTATAGCCCCCATTATAGTCCTCTCAGTGAGCTTCAATTTGATTTATTATAGGCCCCGTGGATCAACCGATGCTGCCACAAACGTCCATTTGAAGCCCAAGTATGAAAGCCCACTCTATTAAATCAATGGGCGTAAACAAAGGTATTTGGGCCCGAAGACGGACTTCTATAGATGAAGTTTATAGCCCCCATTGTAGCCATCTAAGTTAGCTTTGATTTGATATATTATGGGCCTCGTGGGTTAATTGATGTTACCATGAATGTCCATTTGAAGCCCAAGTGCGAAAGCCTACTCTATCAAATCAATGGGCTTAAACAAAGGTATTTGGACCCAAAGACGGATGACTATAGATGAAGTGTATAGCCCCCATTATAGCCCTATGATTCAGCTTAGATTTGACATATTGCGGGCCCCATAGGTCAATCGATGCTGCCACGAACATTCATTTGAAGCCTAAGTACGAAAGCCCACTCTATCATATCGATGGGCCTAAACAAAGGTAGTTGGACCCTAAGACAAATGGCTATAGATGAAGTTTATAGTTGTCAGTACAGTCCTCTAAGGCCGCTTCGATTTGATATATTATGGGGAACGTGGGTCAACCGATGCTACCACGAACGTCCATCTGACGCCCAAGTATGAAAGCCCACTCTATCAAATCAATGGGCCTAGATAAAGGTATTTGGGCCCAAAGACGGACATCTATAGATGACGTTTATAGCCCCCATGATAGCCCTCTCAGTGATCTTTGATTTGATATATTATTTGCCCCGTGGGTTAACTGATGCTGCCATGAATGTCCATTTGAAGCCTAACTGTGAAAGCCCACTCTATCAAATCAATGGGCCTAAACAAAGGTATTTGGGCTCGAAGATGGATTGCTATAGATGAAGTTTATAGCCCCTGTTATAGCCCTCTCAGTCAGCTTCGATTTGATATATTATGGGCCTTGTGGGTCAACCGTTGCTGCGACGAATATCCATTTGATGTCCAAGTATGAAAGCCCACTCTATTAAATCAATGGGCCTAAACAAAGGTATTTTGGCCCAATGATAGATGGCTATAGATGAAGTGTATGGTCCCCATTATAGCCCTTTGATTCAGCTTCGATTTGAAATATTACAGGCCCCGTAGGTCAACTGATACTGCCACGAACGTCCATTTGAAGCCCAAGTGCAAAAGCCCACTTTATCAAATCGATGGGCATATACAAAGGTATTTGGACACAAAAAAGAATGACTATAGATGAAGTGTATAGACCCCATTATAGCCCTTTGAGACAACTTTTATTTGATATATTATAGGGAACGTGGGTCAATCGATGCTAGCACGGACGTCCATTGAAGCCCATGTGTGAAAGGCCACTCTATCAAATCAAAGGGCTTAAACAAAGGTATTTAGGCCTGAAGACGGATGGCTATAGATGAATTTTATAGACTCCATTATAGCCCTCTCAATGAGCTTCAATTTGATAAATTATGTGCCCCATGGGTCAACCGATGCTGCCAAGAACATCCATTTGAAGCCTAAGTATGAAAGCCCACTCTACCAAATCAATGGGCCTTAACAAAGGTATTTGGGCCTGAAGATGGATAGCTATAGATGAAGTTTATAGCCCCCACTATAGCCCTCAGAGTCAGCTTTGATTTGATATATTATAGACCCCGTGGGTCAATCGATGTTGCCATGAAGGTCCATTTAATGCCCAAGTGAGAAAGCCCACTCTATTAAATCCATGGGCTGAAATAAAAATATTTGGGCCTAAAGACAGATTGCTATAGATGAAGTGTATAGCCTGCATTATAGCCCTCTAAGTCAGCTTCAATTTGATATATTATGTGCCCCGTGGGTCAACCAATGCTGCCACGAATGTCCATTTGAAGCAAAAGTGCGAAACACACTCTATCAAATCAATGGGCAAAACAAAGGTATTTGGGCCTGAAGACGGATGACTATAGACAAAGTTTATAGCCCCCATGATAGCCATCTAAGTCATATTTGATTTGATGTATTATGTGCCATGTGGGTCAACTAATGTTGCCACGAACGTCAAATTGAAGCCTAAGTATGAAAACCCACTATATTAAAATCAAAGGGCCTAAACAAATGCATTTGGGCTCAAAGACGAACTGCTATAGATGAAGTGTATAGCCCTCATTATAGCCCTCTGAGTCAGCTTGGATTTGATATATTATTGGCCTTGTGGGTCAATTAAGGATGCCACAAACGTCCATTTGAAGCCCAAGTGCAAAAGCCCACTCTATCAAATCAATGGAACTAAACAAAGGTATTTAGGACTGTAGATGAATGACTATAGACAAAGTTTATAACCCCCATTATAGCTCTCATAATGAGCTTCGATATGATAGCTTAGGGGCCAACCGATGCTGCCACAAACGTCCATTTGAAGCCCAAGTGGAAAAGCCCACTCTATCAAATCAATGGGTCTAAACAAAGGTATTTGGCCTGAAGATGGACCACTATAGACGAAGTTTATATCCTTTATTATAGCCCTCTCAGTCATCTACGATTTGATATATTATGGGTCCCGTGGGTCAACCGATGCTGCCACAAATGTCCATTTGAAGCCTAAGTGCGAAAGTCCACTCTATCAAATCAATGGGCATTAACAAAGGTATTTGGGGCTGAAGACTGATAGATATAGACAAAGTTTATAGCCCTCTCAATGAGTTTATATTTGATATATTATGGGCCCTGTGGGTTAATCGATGCTGCCACGAACGTCCATTTGAAGCCCAAGTGCGAAAGCCCACTCTATCAAATCTATGGGCCTAAACTAACGTATTTGTGCTCGAAAATGGACCATATAGATGAAGTTTATAGCCCCCATTATAACCCTCTCTATCAACATTGATTTGATATATTAAGGGAACCTAGGTCAACCGATGCTGCTACGAACGTCCATTTGAAGCCCAAGTGTGAAAGCCCACTTTATCAAATCAATGTGCCTAAACAAGGGTATTTGGACTCAAAGATGGATGACTATGGACAAAGTGTATAGCCCCCATTATAGCCCTCTGATTTAACTTTGATTTGATATATTATAGGCCCCGTGGGTCAACTGATGCTGCCACGAACATCCATTTTAAGCCCAAGTACGAAAGCCCACTCTATCAAATCCATGGGCATAAATAAAAATATTGGGGCTTGAAGACGGACTGCTAGAGATGAAGTGTATAGCCCCCATTATAGCCCTTTGAGTTAGCTTTAATTTGATATATTATGTGCCACGTGGGTCAACCGACGCTACCATGTACATTCATTTAAAGAAAAAGTATGAAACACACTCTACCAAATCAACGGGCCTAAACAAAGGTATTTTGGCCTGAAGATGGATGGCTACAGACAAAATTTATAGCCCCCATTATAACATATGATCCATCTTCGATTTGATGTGTTATGTGCCCTGTGGGTCAACTAATGCTGCCATGAAGTCAATTTGAAGCCCAAGTATAAAAATCCACTCTATCAAATTAAATGGAATAAACAAAGGTATTTGGGCCCAAAGATGAACCCCTATAGATGAAGTGTATAGCCCCCATTATAACCCTCTGAGTCAGCTTCAATTTGATATATTATGGGCCCTATCGGTCAATCGATGCTGCCATGAACGTCCATTTGAAGCCCAAGTGCGAAAGCCCAGTCTATCAAATCAATGGGCCTAAACAAAGGTATTTAGGGCCGAAGAAAAATGAATATAGAAAAAGTTTATAGCTCCTATTACAGCCCTCTCAATGAGCTTAGATTTGATATATTATGAGCCTCGTGGGTCAACCGATGTTGCCACAAATGTCCTTTTGAATCCCAAGTGTAAAAACCTACTCTATCAAATCAATGGGCCTAAATAAAGGTATTTGGGCCAGATGATTGACCACTATAGATGAAGTGTATAGCCCTCATTATAGCCCTCCCAATCAGCTTTGATTTGATATATTATGGGTCCTGTGGGTCAACCGATGTTGCCACGAACGTCCATTTGAAGCCCAAGTGTGAAAGCCAACTCTATCAAATCAATGGGCCTAAACAAAGGTATTTGGGCCCAAAGACGGATGGCTATAGACAAACGTATAGCCCCCACTATATCTCACTCAGTGAGCTTTGATTTGAAATATTATAGGCCCCGTGGCTCAATCGATGCTGCAACATACGTCCATTTGAAGCCCAAGTGCAAATGCCCAATCTATCAAATCTATGGGCCTAAATAAAAAATTTTGGGCATAAAGACGGATCGCTATAGACAAAGTGTATAGCCCCCATTATAGCCCTCTGAGATAACTTCAATTTGATATATTATGGGCCCCGTAGGTCAACCAATGCTGCCACAAATGTCCATTTGAATCCTAAGAGCGAAAGCCCACTCTATTAAATCAATGGGCCTAAACAAAGGTAGTTGGGCCCAAAGACTGATGGATATAGATGACGTTTATAGCCCCTATTATAGCCCTCTAAGTAAGCTTTGATTTTAAATATTATGGGCCCCGTGGCTAGACCAGTGCTGTTATGAACGTCCATTTGAAGCCTAAGTATGAAAACCCACTCTATCAAATCAATGCTCCTAAACAATGGTATTTGGGCCTGAAGACAGACTACTATAGATGAAGTTTATAGCCCCCATTATAGCCCTCTTATTCAGGTTTGATTTGATATATTATGGGCCACATAGGTTAATCGATACTACCACGAACATCCATTTGAAGCCCTAATGTGAAAGCCTACTCTATCAAATCAATGGGCCGAAATAAAGGTATTTGGACTCAAAGATGGATGACTATAAACAAAGTGTATAGCCTTTATTATAGCCCTCTGAGTCAGATTAGATTTGATATTTTACGAGCCCCGTGGGTCAAGCCATGCTACCACGAACATCCATTTGAAACCCAAGCGTGAAAGCCTAATCTATCAAATTGATGGGCCTAAATAAAGGTATTTGGACATAAAGACGGATGGCTATAGACAAAGTTTATAGTCCTCATTATAGCCCTCTGAGACCGCTTTGATTTGATATATTATGGAGCATGTGGGTCAACCGATGCTGTCACGAATGTCCATTTAAAGCCCAAGTGCGAAAGCCCACTCTATCAAATCAATAAGCCTAAACAAAGGTATTTAGGCTCAAAGATGGATGACTATAGATGAATTTTATAGGCCCCATGATAGCCCTCTCAGTGAGCTTTGATTTGATATATTATTTGCCTCGTGGGGCAACCGATGCTGCCACAAACATCCATTTGAAGCCCAAGTGTGAAAGCCAACTCTATCAAATCCATAGGTCTAAACAAAGGTATTTGGGCCCGAAGACAGACTGCTATAGATGAATTTTATAGTCACCATTATATCCTTCTTAGTAAGCTTCGATTTGATATATTATGGGTCTCATGGGTCAACCGATGCTGCAACAAGCGTCCATTTGAAGCCCAAGTGTGAAAGCCCACTCTATCAAATCAATGGGCCTAAACAAAGGTATTTGGGCCCGATGATGGATGGCTCTAGATGAATTCTATGGCTCCCCTTATATCCCTCTGAGTCAGCTTTGATTTGAAATATTACAGGCCCCGTGGGTCAACAGATGCTGCCACGAACGTCCATTTGAAGCCCAAGTGCAAAAGCCCACTCGATCAAATTGATTGGCCTAAACAAAGGTATTTGGACATAAAGACGGATGACTATTGATAAAGTGTATAGCCCCTATTATAGCCCTCTGAGATAGCTTCAATTTGATATATTATGGGGAACATGGGTCAATTAATGCTGCCACGAACTTCCATTTGAAGACCAAGTGCAAAAGCCCACTCTATCAAATCAATGGGCCTAAACAAAGGTATTTGGGCCCGATGATGGACGGCTATAGATGAAGTGTATGGCCCCCATTATAGCCCTCTAAGTCAACTTCAATTTGAAATATTACAAGCCCCATGGGTCAACCGATGTTGGCACAAACGTCCATTTGAAGCCCAAGTGCGAAGTCCACTCGATCAAATTGATGGGCCTAAACAAAGGTATTTGGTCACAAAGAAGGATGGCTAAAGAAAAAGTGTATAGCCCCCATTATATCCCTCTGATACGGCTTAGATTTGATATATTATAGGGAATGCGGGTCAATCGATGCTGCCACGAACTTCCATTTGAAGTCCATGTGTGAAAGCCCATTCTATCAAATCAATGGGCCTAAATAAAGGCATTTGGGCCCAAAGACTAATGGCTATACATGATGTTTATAGCCCTCTCAATCAACTTTTATTTGATATATTATGCGTCTCGTGGCTCAACCGATGCTGTCACGAACGTCCATTTAAAGCCCAAGTACGAAAGCCAACTCTATCAAATCAATGGGCCTAAATAAAGGTATTTTGACATGAAGATGGATTGCTATAGATGAAGTGTAAAGCCCCTATTATAGCCCTCTAAGTCAGCTTTGATTTGATATATTGTGGGCCCCATGGGTGAACTGATGCTGCCATGAATGTCCATTTGATGCCCAAGTTTGAAAGCCCACTCTACCAAATCAATGGGCCTAAACAAAGGTATTTTGGCCTGAGGATGAATGACTATAGATGAAGTTTATAGCCTCCATTATAGCCCTCTCAATGAGCTTTGATTTGATATATTATGGGCCCCATGGGTCAACCGAAGCTACCATGAACGTCCATTTGAAGCCCAAGTATGAAAGCCTAGTCTATCAAATCCATGGGCCTAAATAAGAATATTTGGGCTTAAAGATGGAATTCCATAGAGGAAGTGTATAGCCCCCATTATAGCCCTATCAGTCAACTTCGATTTGATATATTATGGGCCTAGTGGGTCAACCGATGCTGCCACGAACGTCCATTTGAAGTCTAAGTGCGAAAGCCCACTCTATCAAATCAATAGTCCTAAACAAAGGTACTTTGGCCCGAAGACGGACCGCTATAGATGATGTCTATAGCCCCTATTATAGCCATCTAAGTGAACTTCGATTTGATATATTATGGGCCCCGTGGGTCAACCTACACTGCCATGAGCGTCCATTTGAAGCCCAAGTGCGAAAGCCCACCCTATCAAATCAATGGGCCTAAACAAAGATATTTGCCCCTAGAAACGGATGGCTATAGATGAAGTTTACAATGCTCATTATAGCCCTCTCAATGAGCTTCAATTTGATATATTATGGGCCCCGTGGGTCAACCAATACTGCCATGAATGTCCATTTGAAGCCCAAGTGCGAAAGCCCACTCTATCAAATCAAGGGGCATAAATAAAGGTATTTGGGCCAGATGACGGACCGCTATAGACAAAGTTTATAGCCCCCATTATAGCCCTCTCAGTCAGCTTTAATTTGAGATATTATGGGTCCTATTAGTGAACCGATGCTACCACAGATGTCCATTTGAAGCCCAAGTATGAAAGCTCACCCTATCAAATCAATGGCCCTAAATAAAGGTATTTGGACCCAAAGACGGATGGCTGTAGAGGAAGTGTATAGCCCTTACTATAGCCCTCAGAGTCAGCTTTAATTTGATATATTATAGGGAACGTGGGTCAACCGATGCTGCCACGAACTTCCATTTGAAGCCTAAGTGCGAAAGCCCACTCTATCAAATCAATGGGCCTAAACAAAGGTATTTGGGTCCGATGACGGACGGCTATAGATGAAGTGTATGGCCCCCATTACAGCCCTCTGAGTCAGCTTCGATTTGAAAGATTATAGGCCCCATGGGTCAACCGATGCTGCCACGAATGTCCATTTAAAGCCTAAGTGCGAAAGCCCACTCGATCAAATCGATAGGCCTAAATAAAGGTATTTGGACATAAAGACGGATGACTATAGATAAAGTGTATAGCCCACATTATAGCCCTCTGAGAGAACTTTGATTTGATATATTATAAGGAACGTGGGTCAACCGATGCTGCCCCAAACTTCCATTTGAAGCCCAGGTAAAGCCCACTCTATAAAATCAATGGGCCTAAACAAAGGCATTTGGGCCCGAAGACTGATGGCTATACATGATTTGATATATTATGCATCTTGTGGCTCAACCGATGCTACCACAAACGTCCATTTAAAGCCCAAGTACGAATGCCCACTCTATCAAATCAATGGGCCTAAACAAAGATATTGGGGCCCGATGATGGACCGCTATAGATGAAGTTTATAGGCCCCATTATAGCCCTCCCAATGAGCTTCAATTTGATATATTATGGGCCCTATGGGTCAACTGATGCTACCACGAACGTCCACTTGAAGCCCAAGTGCGAAAGCCTACCCTATCAAATCACTGGCCCTAAACAATGGTTTTTGGGCCCAACGGCGGACTGCTATAGATGAAGTTTATAGCCCCTACTATGGCTCTCTTAGGTAGCTTTGATTTGATATATTATGGGCTCCGTGGGTCAACCAATGCTAGCACGAACGTCCATTTGAAGCCAAAGCTCAAAAGCCCACTCTATCAAATCAATAGGCCTAAACAAAGGTAGTTTGACGTGAAGACGAATGGCTATAGATGAAGTGTATAGCCCCCATTATAGCCCTCTAATTCAGCTTTGATTTGATATATTATGGGCCCCATGGGTGAACTAATACTGCCACGAATTTCCATTTGATGCCCATGCATGAAAGCCCACTCTATCGAATCAATGGGCCTAAACAAAGGTATTTTGGCCTGAGGATGAATGACTATAGATGAAGTTTATAGCCTCCATTATAGCCCTCTCATTGAACTTCGATTTGATATATTATGGGCCCGTGGGTCAACCGAAACTACCATGAACGTCCATTTGAAGCCCAAGTGCGAAAGCCTAGTCTATCAAATTCATGGGCCTAAATAAAAATATTTGGGCCCGAAGACGGACCGCCATAGAGGAAGTGTATAGCCCCCATTATAGCACTCTCAGTCAGCTTCAATTTGATATATTATGGGCCTAGTGGGTCAACCTATGCTGCCACGAACGTCCATTTAAAGTCCAAGTGTGAAAGATAACTCTATCAAATTAATAGGTCTAAATAAAGGTATTTGGGCCCGAAGATGAACCGCTATAGATGAGGTCTATAGCCCCTATTATAGCCGTCTGAGTCAACTTTGATTTGATATATTATGGGCCCCGTGGGTCAACCTATGCTGCCACGAACGTCCATTTAAAGCCCAAGTATGAAAGCTCACCCTACCAAATCAATGGGCTTTGGCCCTGGACACGGATGGCTATAGATGAAGTTTACAATGCTCATTATAGCCCTCTCAATGAGCTTCAATTTGATTTATTATGGGCCCTGTGGGTCAACTAATGCTGCTATGAATGTCCATTTGAAGCCCAAGTGCGAAAGCCCACTCTATCAAATCAAGGGGCATAAACAAAGGTATTTGGACTAGATGACGGACCGCTATAGACAAAGTTTATAGCCCTTGTTATAGCCCTCTCAATCAGCTTTGATTTGATATATTATGGGTCCCATGGGTCAACCGATGCTACTACAGATGTCCATTTGAAGCGCAGGTGTGAAAGCCCACTTCGTCAAATCAATGGCCCTAAACAAAGGTATTTGGACTCAAAGACGGATGACTATAGATGAAGTGTATAGCCCTTATTATAGCCCTCTGAGTTAGATTTTGTTTGATATATTATGGGCCCCGTGGGTCAACCGATGCTACCACAAACGTCCATTTCAAGCCTAAGTGCGAAAGCCCACTCTATCAAATCAATGGTCCTCAACAAAGGTATTTGGACCCGAAGATGGATGACTATAGATTTAATCAATGGTCCTAATATAGCGCTCTGAGTTAGATTTGATTTAATATATTATGTGCCCCATGGATCAATTGATGCTGCCACGAACGTCCATTTGAAGCCCAAGTGCGAAAGCCCACTTTATCAAATCAATGGGCATAAACAAAGTTATTTGGCCTACTATAAATGAAGTGGATAGCCCCTATTATAGCCCTCTCAGTTAGCTTCCAATTGATATATTATGGTCCCTGTGGGTCAATCGATGCTGCCACGAACATCCATTTAAAGCCCAAGTGCGAAAGCCTACTCTATAAAATCAATGGGCGTAAACAAAGGTATTTAGGCCCAAAGATAGACCGCTATAGAAGAATTTTATAGGCCCCATTATAGCCCTCTCATTCAGCTTTGATTATATATTATGGGCCCTATGGGTCAACCAATGCTACCACAAACATCCATTTGAAGCCCAAGTGCGAAAGCACACTCTATCAAATTAAAGGGCATAAACAAAGGTATTTTCACCTAAAGACAGAGGGCTATAAATAAAGTTTATAGCCCCCATTATAGCCCTCTGAGTAGCTTTGATTTGATATATTATAGGTCCCATGGGTCAAATGATGCTACCACGAACGACCATTTGAAGCCCTAGTACGAAAGCCCACACTATCAAATCAATGGGCCTAAACAAAGGTATTTGGACCTGAAGACGGATGGCTATAGATGAAGTTTATAGCCCCAATTATAGCCCTCTCAATGAGCTTCAACTTCATATATTATAGGCCCTATAGGTCAACCGATGCTACCATGAATGACCATTTAAAGCCCAAGTGTGAAAGCCCACTCTATCAAATCAATGGGCATAAAAAAAGGTATGTGGACCCAAAGAAGGATGGATATAGATGAAGTATATAGCCCCCATTATAGCCCTCTAAGTTAGCTTTGATTGATATATTATGGGCCCCGTGGGTCAACCGATGCTGCCACGAATGTCCATTTGAAGCCCAAGTGTGAAAGCCCACACTATCAAATCAATCGGTCTAAACAAAGGTATTTGGGCCCGAAGATGGACCACTACAGATGAATTTTATAGCCCCCTTTATAGCGCTCTCAGCCAACTTCGATTTGATATTTTATGGGCCCCGTGGGTCAACCGATGCTTCCACGAACGTCCATTTGAAGCCCAAGCACAAAAGTTCACTCTATCAAATCAATGGGCCTAAACAAAGGTATTTGGACCCAAAGACGGGCGGCTATAGATGAAGTTTATTGCCCCCACTATAGCCCTCTCAATGAGCATCAATTTGATATATTATAGGCCGCGTGGGTCAATCAATGCTACCACGAATGTCCAATTGAAGCCCAAGTGTGAAAGCCCACTCTATCAAATCAATGGGCCTAAAGAAAGGTATTTGGTCCCAAAGATGGATGACTATAGATGAAGTATATAGCCACCATTATAGCCCTCTTAATGAGCTTCAATTTGTTATATTATAGGCCCCATGGGTCAACCAATGCTACCACGAAAGTCCATTTAAAGCCCAAGTGGGAAGGCCTATTGCATCAAATCAATGGCCCAAAAAAAGGAATTTGGGCACGAGGATAGACCGCTACAGATAAAGCTTATAGCCCCCATTACACATCTCTTAGTTAGCTCTGATTTGATATATTATGGGACTCGTACATCAATCGATGCTGCCACGAACATCCATTTGAAGCCCAAGCGCGAAAGCCCACTCTATCAAATCCATCGGCCTAAACAAAAATGTTTGGGCTCGAAGATGGACCGCTATAGATAAAGTATATAGCCTCCATTATAGCCATCTGAGTCAGCTTCGATTTGAAATATTATATGCCCCGTGGGTCAACAGATGCTGCCACGAATGCCCATTTGAAGCCTAAATGCAAAAGCCCACTCTATCAAATCACTGGGCCTAAGCAAAGGTATTTAGGCCAGAAGATGAACTTCATAGGCCCCACTATAGCCCTCTTAGTCAGCTTTGATTTTCTATATTATAGGCCTCGTGGGTCAACCGATGCTGCCACGAATGTCCATTTGAAGCCGAAGTGCAAAAGCCCACTCTATCAAATCAATGGGCCTAAACAAAGGTATATGTGTTAGTGATATGCACTAGGTCAATCATTTGATTAAGCATTGACTTTCTTATTTTATTAATAAAGAGGTATTTCATTATCATTTGATTTTATGATAATTATATGAATGGTTAATTCTTACTAAGGCCATCAAGTATGTGACTTGATAGTAAAACCCTTAGATTAAAATAAGAGTTCTATTCTAATTATCCCTAGCCATTTATTCATTATATAAATATTAAAGTATTAAGGCTAGTATGATGCTGACTGATGGTTATGTTTTACTAATCATGAATATGAGATATTAAGTCAAATCATAGGTACATGATGAGAGATCATGTACTGGATTGACCCACTATGAGAATACTACATAGATTATTGTCATAAGTATTTCTCATCACAGTAATTTTATTTCAGTCCTTTGACCTTGAAATCATCATGGATTTCTACATAGTTATTTTATGTTTTAACACATTTTAACATTGTCTTTAACTGGACGATTAAATTGGAATGTTATTGGATATGAAATTAGTTATGTGAGGAATGTGAGTGATTCAAAAGGAATTTATCCCTCATTAATATGAGAAAGATATCTATGGGCCCCTTGATGAGATAGACTGAAGAAAATTATATGGCCATGCTAAAATGAATTGATAAAGAGTTATCATTTTCAGTCTACTTGGAATCAAGTCATAATATTGAATTATATAAGGATGACATTTTATGCCTTATGTTCAATTAAGATATCATGTGATAAAGGGACAATAAAATTCATTGTAATTAGGTTATGTCGGATTATTGACCTCACATGACTTGGGTAGTCATAATGTCTTGCTAGAGGCCACTTATGACTTGTAGGCCTAAATAGAGATTTAGGCCCACTACCAATGTTATGTGAACCTACAGGGTCACACACTTAGAACAAGCCAAAAACGAATATGGGTTTAATAAACCCAAAATAAACTTTGTGGAAATAAATAATTAAAGTGTTTTATTTATTTGTTTATTTATTTAAGATAAATGTTATTTTAAATAAATAAATAAGATATTATTTTTGATTTTTTTTAAACAAAATTAGAAAATAATAAATGGAAATTACCAAAAGGTCATTAGTAGGTGAAACCATAATTTGGAGTCTATAAATATGTTATATTCTCTAGGGTTTCACACACTTGTTTTTCCTGCTTCCAAATTTGTTTTCTTTCTTCTTAGAAAACAATACAGAGTTTTCTTTTGTTCTTGATTTGTGAGATGATCAAGGAGGTTGCTAGCACACACACTTCAAATCATTTTGTGAAGGGCTGTTCGTGTGGATACCCATAGAGAACACATCCTTTTGGAGACGTCTTGATCCGAACAACCAAGCCAAAAAGCTCGAGGTAAGGTGTCATCGGTGTGAACCTCCTCTCATCCTTCCAGAAAATCTTGCCTCTTCTACGTTTTGGTGAGATTCTTGAAATCCTAGCTTTAATCAAGTAGTCAAATTACATGGATCCAGGCTTGGATACATGATAAAATTTTAATTTTTCCACTGCATTTGTATCATGAATCCCAATAATATGGACCTAAAGAAGGATGACTATAGATGAAGTGCCCCTATTGTAGCCCTCTACGTCAGCTTCAATTTGATATATTACGGGCCTCGTGGGTTAATCGATGCTGCCACAAATGTCCATTTGAAGCCCAAGTGTTAATGCACACTCTATCAAATCAATGGGCATAAACAAAGGTATTTGGGCCAGAAGATGGACCACTACAGATGAAGTTTATAGCCCTCTTTATAGCACTCTGAGCCAGCTTCAATTTGATATTTTATGGGCCCCGTGAGTCAACCTATGCTGCCATGAATGTCCATTTGAAGCCTAAGTATGAAAGCCCACTCTAGTAAATCAATGGGCCTAAATAAAGGTATTTGGTCCAGAAGACAGATAGCTATAGATGAAGTTTATAGCCGCCATTATAACCATCTCAATGAACTTTAATTTGATATATTATAGGCCTCGTGGGTCAACCGATTCTACCACGAACGTCCATTTAAAGACCAAGTGCAAAAGCCCACTCTATCAAATCAATGGGCTTAAACGAAGGTATTTCGACCCAAGGACGAATGGCTATAGATGAAGTTTATAGTCCCCATTATAGCCCTCTCAATGAGCTTTGATTTGATATATTATGGGCCCCATGGGTCAACCGATGCTGCCATGAATCCCCATTTGAATCCCAAGCATGAAAGCCCACTCTATCAAATCCATCGACCTAAACAAAAATATTTGGGCCCGAAGATGAACCGGTATAGATGAAGTGTATAGCGTACATTATATCCCTCTGAGTCAGCTTTGATTTGATATATTATATGCCCCGTGGGTCAACCGATGCTGCCACGAGCGTCCATTTGAAGCACAATTATGAAAGCCCACTCTATCAAATCAATGGGCCTAAACAAAAATACTTCAGCCTAAAGAAGGACTGCTATAGAGAAAGTGTATAGGCCCTATTATAGCCCTCTGAGTCAGCTTTAGTTTGATATATTATGTGCCCCGTGGGTCAACCAATGCTGCCACGAATGTCCATTTAAAGCCCAAGTGCGAAAGCCTACTCTATCAAATCAATAGGCCTAAAAAAACGTATTTGGACCCAAAGACGGATGGCTATAGACAAAGTTTATAGCCACAATTATAGCCCTCTCAATGAGCCCTCTGATTTAGCTTTGATTTGATATATTATGGGCCCTATGGGTCAACCGATGCTGCCACGAATGTCCATTTGAAGCCCAAGTGCGAAAGCCTACTCTATCAAATCAATGGGCCTAAACAAAGGTATTTAGGCCCAAAGATGGACCGCTACAGACGAATTTTATAGCCCCCTTTATAGCACTCTCAGCTAGCTTCAATTTGATACATTATGTGCCCTGTGGGTCAACCGATGCTGCCATGAGTGTCTATTTGAAGCCCAAGCATGAAAGCCCACTCTATCAAATCCATTTTTATTTAGGCCCAAAGATGGACCGCTATAGATTAAGTATGTAGCCTCCCTTATAGCTGTCTAAATCAGCTTTGATTTGATATATTATGTGCCATGGGTCAACCGATGCTGCCATAAATGTCCATTTGAAGCCCAAGTGTGAAATCCCACCGTACCAAATTAGTGGGCCTAAACAAAGGTCTTTGGACCCAAAGATAGAGGGCTATAGATGAAGTTTATAGTCCCTATTATAGCCCTCTCAATGAGCTTTAATTTGATATATTATAGGCCCCGTGGGTCAATCAATGCTACCACGAAAGTCTATTTGAAGCCCAAATGCGAAAGCCCATTATATCAAATCAATCGCCCTAAATAAAGGTATTTGGATATGAAGATGGATGGTTATAGACGAAGTTCATAGCCCCCATTATAGCCCTCTCAATGACCTTTGATTTGATATATTATGGCCCTCGTGGGTCAACCAATGCTTCCACGAATGTCCATTTGAAGCTCAAGCGTGAAAGCCCACTCTATCAAATCCATGTGCCTAAACAAAAATATTTGGGCTCGAAGATGGATCGCTATACATGAAGTGTATAGCCCCTATTATAGCCCTCTGAGTAAGCTTCGATTTGATATATTATTTTCCTAGTGTGTTAACCGATGTTGCCACGAACATCCATTTGAAGCCCAAGTGCGAAAGCCCACTCTATCAAATCAATGGGCCTAAATAAAGGTATTTGAGCCTGAAGACGAATTACTATAGATGAAGTGTATAGCCCCCCTTATAGATCACTGAGTCAAAATTGATTTGATATATTTTGGGCCCCATGGGTCAACCGATGCTGCAACAAACATCCACTTGAAGCTCAAGTGTGAAAAGCCACTCTATCAAATAAATGGGCCTAAACAAAGGTATTTGGACCCGAAGATGGACAACTATAGACAATGTCTATAGCCCCCATTATAGCCTTATCAATGATCTTTGATTTGATATATTATAGGCCCCGTAGGTCAATCGATGCTGCCACAAACGTCCATTTGAAGCCCAAGTGCGAAAGCCCACTCTATCAAATTAATGGACCTAAACAAAGGCATTTGGGCTAGAATATGGATCACTATAGATGAAATGTATAGGCCCTATTATAGCCCTCTAAGTCAGCTTCGATTTGGTATATTATGGGCCTTGTGGGTCAACCGATGTTGCCATGAACGTGCATTTAAAGCCCAAGTTGGAAAGCCCATTCTATCAAATCAATGGCCCTAAACAAAGGTATTTGGGCCTGAAGATGGACTGTTGTAGATGAAGTTTATAGTCCCCATTATAGCCCTCTCAGTCAGCTTTGATTGATATATTATGGGCCCCGTGGATCAACCGATGCTGCCACGAAAGTCCATTTGATGCCCAAGTACAAAAGCTCACTCTATCAAATCAGTAGGCCTAAATAACGGTATTTGTACCTGAAGATGGATGGCTATAGACGATGTTTATAGCCCCCATTATAGCCCTCTCAATGAGCTTCGATATGATATATTATAAGACCCGTTAGTCAACCGATGCTGCCATGAACGTCCATTTAAAGCACAAGTGGGAAAGCCTACTGTATCAAATCAACGGCCCTAAACAAAGGTATTTGGGCCCAAGGACAGATCGCTATAGACAAAGTTTATAGCCCCCATTTTAACCCTCTCAGTCAGCATCAATTTGAAATATTATAGCCCCCGTAAGTCAACCAATGCTGCCACAAACGTCCATTTGAAGCCCAAGAGTGAAAGCCCACTCTATCAAATCAATGGGCCTAAATAAATGTATTTGGACCTGAAAACTAACCACTATAGACAAAGTTAATAGCCCCCATTACAACCCTCTCAATGAACTTTGATTTGATATATTATGGGTCTCGTGGGTCAATCGAGGCTACCACGAATGTCCATTTGAAGCCCAAGCATGAAAGCCCACTCTATTAAATCAATCGGCCTAAATAAAGATATTTGGGCCCGAAGATGGACTACTATAGATGAAGTTAGCTTTTATTTGATATATTATTTTTGTAGTGGGTCAACCGATGTTATCACGAATGTCCATTTGGAGCCCAAGTGTAAAAGCTCACTCTATCAAATCAATGGGCCTAAATAAAGGTATTTGGGCCTAAAGACGAACTGCTATAGACAAAGTGTATAGCCCCTTTATATCTCTCTGAGTCATATTTGATTTGATATATTATAGGCCCCGTGGGTCAACCGATGCCACCACGAATGTACATTTGAAGCCCAAGTGTGAAAGTCCACTCTATTAAATTAATGGGCCTAAACAAGGGTATTTGGACCCAAAGACGGACGGCTATAGATGATATTTATAGCCCTCATTATATCCCTCTCAATGAGCTTTGATTTGACATATTATGCACCCTGTCGGTCAACAGATGCTGCCACAAACGTCCATTTGAAGCCCAATTGTGAAAGCCCACTCTATCAAATCAATGAGCCTAAACAAAGTTATTTGGACCTGAAGATGGATGGGTGTAGATGAAGTGTATAGCCCCAATTAAAGCCCTCTAAGTCAACTTCAATTTGGTATATTATGGGCCTTGTGAGTCAATTGATGTTGCCATGATCATCCATTTTAAGCCCAAGTGTGAAAGCCTACTCTATCAAATCAATGGGCCTAAACAAAGCTATAGATGAAGTTTATAGCCCCTATTAAAGCCCTCTCAGTCAGCTTTGATTTATATATTATGGGCCCCGTGGGTCAATCGATGCTACCACGAACGTCCATTTGAAGCCTAAGTGCAAAAGCCCACTCTATCAAATCAATGGGCTTAAACAAAGGTATTTGGACCCGAAGATGAATGACTATAGATGATGTTTATAGCCCTCGTTATAGCCCTCTCAATGAGCTTCAATTTGATATATTATGGGCCCCGTGGGTCAACCGATGCTGCCATGAACGTCCATTTGAAGCCCAAGTGGCAAAGCCTACTATATCAAATCAATGGCCCTAAACAAAGGTATTTGGGCCCTAGGATGGATTGCTGCAAATGAAGTTTATAGCCCCTATTATAGCCCTCCCAGTCAGCTTTGATTTGATATATTATAGGTCCTGTGGGTCAATTGATGCTGTCATGAACGTCCATTTGAAGCCCAAGAGCAAAAGGCCACTATATCAAATCAATGGGCCTAAACAAATGTATTTGGACCTAAAGAGTGACTGCTATAGAAAAAGTTGATAGTCCTCCCAATGGCCATCAATTTGATATATTATGGGCCCCATAGGTCAACCGATGCTGCCACAAACATCCATTTGAAGCCCAAGTGCGAAAGCCCACTCTATCAAATTAATTAGCCTAAACAAAAATATTTGGGTCCGAAGACGGATCGCTATAGATGAAGTGTATAGCGCCTATTATAGCCCTCTAAGTCAGCTTTGATTTGATATTTTATGGGCCCCGTGGGTCAACTGATGCTGCCACGAACGTACATTTAAAGCCCAATTGTGAAAGGCCACTCTATCAAATTAATGGGCCTAAACAAAGGCATTTGGACCCATAGATGGATGGCTATAGTCGATGTTTATAGCCCTTATTATAGCCCTTTCAATGAGCTACGATTTGATGTATTATGCACCTCGTGGGTCAACCGATGTTGCCACGAACGTCAATTTGAAGCCTAAATGCGAAAGCCCACTCTATCAAATCAATGGGCCTAAACAAAGGTATTTGGACCTGAACACGGATGGTTATAGATAAAGTGTATAGCCCCCATTATAGCCCTCTTAGTCAGCTTTGATTTGATATATTATGGGCCCCGTGGGTCAACCGATGCTGCCACAAATGCCCATTTAAAGCCCAAGTATGAAAGCCCACTCTATCAAATCATTAGGCCTAAACAAAGGTATTTGGGCCTAAAGATGGATGGCTATAGATGAAGTGTACAACCCCCATTATAGCCCTCTGAGTCATCTTCATTTTGATATATTATAGGCCCTGTGGGTCAACCGATGCTGCCACGAACGTCCATTTGAAGCCTAATCATGAAAGCCTACTCTATCAAATCTATGGGCCCAAACAAAAATATTTGGCCCCGAAGACAAAACACTATAGACAAAGGGTATAGCCCCCATCATAGCCCTCTGAGTCAACTTTGATTTGATATATTATGGGCCCCGTGGGTCAACCTCTACTGCCATGAACGTCCATTTAAAGCCCAAGTTCGAAAGCCCAGTGTATTAAATCAATGGGCCTAAACAAAGGTATTTGGGCCTGAAGATAGATGACTATAGATGAAGTGTATAGCGCCCATTATAGCCATCTGAGTCATTTTTAATTTGATATATTATAGGCCCCGTAGGTCAACCGATGCTGCCACGAACGTCCATTTGAAGCCTAACTGCGAAAGCCCACTCTATCAAATCAATGGGCCTAAATAAAAATATTTGGGCCTGAAGAACCGAAATAGACGAAGTGTATAGCCCCCATTATAGCCCTCTCAGTCAGCTTCGATTTGATATATTATGTGCCCCGTGGGTAAACTAATGTTGCCACGAATGTCCATTTGAAGCCTAAGTATATAAGCCCACTCTATCAAATCAATAGTACTAAACAAAGGTATTTGGGCCCGAAGATGGACAACTATAGAAGAAATGTGTAGCCACTGTTATAGACCTCTGAGTCGGCTTTGATTTGATCTTTTATGGGCCCTGATGGTCAACCGATGCTTCCATGAACGTCCATTTAAAGCCCAAGTGCGAAAGCCCACTCTATAAAATCAATGGGCCTAAAGGAAGGTGTTTAGGCCCAAAGACAGACCACTATAGATGAATTTTATGCCCCCCTATTATAGCCCTCTCATTCAGCTTTGATTTGATATATTATGGGACCCCATGGGTCAACCGATGCTGCCACGAATGTCTATTTGAATCCCATGTGCAAAAGCTAACTCTATTAAATCAATGAGCCTAAACATAGGTACTTGAACCCTAAGATGGACATCTATAGATGAAGCTTATAGACCCCATTATAGCCCTCTAAGTCAGCTTCGATTTGATATATTATGGGCCCCATTGGTCAACCGATGCTGCCACGAACATCCATTTGAAGCCCAAGTGGTGAAGGCCAACTCTATCAAATCAATGGACCTAAATAAAGGTATTTGGACCCGAAGAGGGATAGCTATAGATGAAGTGTATAGCCCCCATTATATCCATCTGAGTCAGCTTCGATTTGATATATTATGGGCCTCGTGGGTCAACTGATGCTGCCACGAATGTCCGTTTTAAGCCCAAGTGCGAAAGCCCACTTTATCAAATCAATGGACCTAAACACGGGTATTTGGGCCCGAACACAGACAACTATAGGCAAAATTTATACTCCCCATTATAGCCCTTTGAGTCAGCTTCAATTTGATATATTATATGCCCCGTGGGTAAACCGATGCTGCCCGCGAATGTCCATTTGAAGTCCAAGTGCGAAAGCCCACTCTATCAAATCAATGCGCCTAAACAAAGGTATTTATGCCCAAGGATGGACTGCTATAGATGAAATTTATAGCCCCTATAATAGACCTTTCATTCAGCTTCCATTTGATATATTATGGACCCTGTGGGTCAACCGATGTTGCCATGAACGTCCATTTGAAGCCCAAGCGCGAAAGCTAACTCTATAAAATCAATGGGCCTAATCAAATGTATTTAGACCCAAAGACGGATGGCTATAGATGAAGTGTATAGCCCCTATTATAGCCCTCTAAGTCAGCTTTGATTTGATATATTATGGGGCCAATGGGTGAACTGATACTGCCATGAACGTCCATTTAAAGCCCAAGTGTGAAAGCCCACTCTATCAAATTAATGGGCCTAAATAAAGGTATTCAGACCCAAAGATGGACTTTTATGTATGAAGTTTAAAGCCCCCATTATAGCCCTCTCAATTATCTCCAATTTGATATATTGTAGGCCCAATGGGTCAACCGATGTTGCCACAAATGTCCATTTGAATCCCAAGCGCGAAAGCCCACTCTATCAAATCAATGGGACTAAACAAAGGTATTTAGAACCGAAGACGGATTGCTATAGACAAAATTCATATCCCCCATTATAGCCCTATCAATGAGCTTCAATTTGATATATAATGGGCCCCGTGGGTCAATCAATGCTGCCACGAACGTCCATTTGAAGCTCAAGTGCGAAAGCCCACTCTATCAAATCCATGGGCCTAAACAATAATATTTGAGCCTGAAGAAGGACCGCTATAGATGAATTGTATAGCCCCCATTATAGCCCTCTATGTCAGCTTAGATAAGATATATTATATGCCTCGTGGGTCAACCGATGCTGCCATGAATGTCCATTTGAAGCCCAAGTGTGGGAAAACCACTCTATCAAATTAATGGCCTCAAATAAGGGTATTTGGGCCTGAAGATGGACTGCTATAGATTAAGTGTATTGCCCCCCTTATAGCCCTTTGTGTTAGCTTTGATTTGATATATTATGGGCCCCGTGGGTCAATCGATGTTGCCACGAACATCCATTTGAAGTCCAAGTGCGAAAGCCCACTCTATCAAATCAATGGGCTTAAACAATGTATTTGGGCCCAAAGATGGATGACTATGGATGAAGTTTATAGCCCCCATTATAGCCATCTCAATGAGATTCAATTTGATTTATTATGGTCCCCATGGGTCAAACGATGCTGCCACAAATGTCCTTTTACAGCCCAAGTGTGAATGCCCACGCTATCAAATCAATGGGCCCAAACAAAGTTATTTGGACCTAAAGGCATAGGGCTATAGATGAAGTTTATATCCCCTATTATGTCTCTCTCAATGAGCTTTAATTTGATATACTATGGGCCCTGTGGGTCAACCAATACTTCCACGAACATCCATTTAAAGCTCAACTGTGAAAGCCCACTCTTTCAAATCCATGGGCCTAAACAAAATTATTTGGCCCTTAAGATAGACCGCTATAGATGAAGTGTATAGCCCTCATTATGGTCCTCTAAGTCAGCTTTGATTTGATATATTATGTGCCCCGTCGGTCAACTGATGCTGCCACAAACGTCCATTTGAAGCCCAAGTGCGAAAGTCCACTCTCTCAAATCAATGGGCCTAAATAAAGGTACTTGGACCTGAAGACGAAAGACTATAAATAAAGTTTATAGCCCCTATTATAGCCCTCTCAATGAGTTTCAATTTGATGTATTATGGGCCCTATGGGTCAACCGATTCTGCCATGAACGTCCATTTGAAGCCCAAGCGTGAGAGCCCACTCTATCAAATCCATCGGTCTAAACAAAAATATTTGGGCCCAAAGACGGACCACTATAGATGATGTATATAGCCCCCAATATAGCCCTCTGAGTTAGCTTTGATTTGATATATTATGTGCCCCGTGGGTCAATCGATGCTATCATGAACGTCCATTTGAAGCCCAAGTATGAAAGCCCACTTTATCAAATCCATGGGCCTAAACAAAATTATGTGGGCCTGATGATGGACTGCCATAGATAAAGTGTATAGCCCTCATTATAGCCCTCTGAGTTAGCTTTAATATGATATATTATGTGCCCTGTCGGCCAACCGATGCTGCCACGAATGTCCATTTAAAGCCCAAGTGCAAAAGCCCACTCTATCAAATCAAAAGGCCTAAACAAAGGTATTTGGGCTTGAAGATGGACCACTATAGATTAAGTGTATAGCCCCTATTACAGCCCTTTGTGTCAGGTTCAATTTGATATATTATGGGCTATGTGGGTCAACCGATGCTGCCACGAACTTCCATTTGAAGCCTAAGCGTGAAAGCCCACTCTATCTAATCAATGGTCCTAAACAAAGGTATTTGGGCTTGAAGATGGACCGCTATAGATGAATTTTATAGCCCCCATTATAGCTGTCTCATTCAGCTTCAATTTGATATATTATGGGCCCCAAAGGTTAATCGATGCTACCACGAACGTCCATTTGAAGCCCATGTACAAAAGCCCACTCTATCAAATCAATGGTCCTAAACAAAGGTACTTGGACCCGAAGACAGAAGGCAATAGATGAAGTTTATAGCCCCCATTATAGCCATCTTAATGAGTTTCAATTTGATATATTATGAGCCCTATAGGTCAACCTATGCTGCCACGAACATTCATTTGAAGCCCAAGCGTGAAAGCCCACTTTATCAAATCCATCGGCCTAAACAAAAATAATTAGGCCTGAAGACAGACCGCTATAGATGAAGTATATAGCCCCCATTATAGCCCTCTGATTTAGCTTTGATTTGATATATTATGTTCCCCGTGGGTCAACCAATGCTGCCATGCATGTCCATTTCAAGCCCAAGTACAAAAGCCCACTTTATCAAATCCATGGGCCTAAACAAAATTATTTAGGCATGAAGACGGACTGCTATAAATGAAATGTATAGCCCTCATTATAGCCCTCTGAGTCAACTTAGATTTGATATATTATGTGCCTCGCTAACCAACCGATATTGCCATGAACGTCTATTTGAAGCCCAAACATGAAAGCCCACTCTATCAAATCAATGGGTGTAAACAAAGGTATTTGGACCCCAAGATGAAAGGCTATAGAAGAATTTTATAACCCTCATTATAGTCCCCTCAATGAGCTTAGATTTGATATATTATGGGGCTCGTGGGTCAACCGATGCTACCACGAACATCCATTTGAAGCCCACTCTATCAAATCCATGGGCCTAAACAAAAATATTTAGGCTCGAGGACGGACCGCTATAAATGAAGTGTATAGCCCCCATTATAGCCTTTTAAGTCAGCTTTGATTTGATATATTATGTGCCCCATGGGACAACTGATGCTACAATGAACGTCCATTTGAAGCCTAAGTGCGAATGCCCACTCTATCAAATCAATGGGCATAAACAAAGGTATTTGGACCTAAAGACAGATGGCTACAGACAAAGTGTATAGCCCCCATTATATCCCTCTGAGTCAGCTTTGATTTGATATATTATGTGCCTTGTGAGTCAACCGATGCTGCCACGATCGTCCATTTGAAGCCCAAGTGTAAAAGCCCACTCTATCAAATCAATAGGCCTAAACATAGGTATTTGGACCCAAGGACGAATGGCTATAGACAAAGTTTATAGCCCTCATTATATCCCTCTCAATGAGCTTCGGTTTGATATATTTTGGGCCTAGTGGGTTAACTGATGCTGGTACAAACATCCATTTAAAGCCTAAATGCGAAAGCCCACTCTATCAAATCAATGGGCCTAAACAAAGGTATTTGGGCTCAAAGATGGACCGCTATAGATGAAGGGAATAGCCCCTACTATACCCCTCTGAGTCAGCTTCAATTTGATAAATTATGGGCCCCATGGGTCAATCGATGCTGCCATGAACGCGTATTTGAAGCCCAAGTACGAAAGCCCACTCTATCAAATCAATGGCATAAACAAAGCTGTTTGGGACCAAAGACGGATGGCTATAGATGAATTTTATAGCCTCCATTATATCCCTCCTAATGAGCTTTGATTTGATATATTATAGGCCTTGTGGGTCAACTAATGCGGCCACGAGTGTCCATTTGAAGCCCAAGTGCAAAAGCCCACTCTATCAAATCCATGGGCCTAAATAAAAATATTTAGGCTCGAGGATAGACCACTATAAATGAAGTGCATAGCCCCCATTATAGCCTTCTGAGTCAACTTTGATTTGTTATATTATATGCCCCGTGGGTCAACCGATGCTTCCACGAACGTCTATTTGAAGCCCAAGTGCAAATGCCCACTCTATCAAATCAATGGGCATAAATAAAGGTATTTGGGCTCGAGGATGGACCGCTATAAATTAAGTGTATAGCCCCCATTATATCCCTCTGAGTCAGCTTCAATTTGATATATTATGGGCCCTATAGGTCAACCGATGCTGCCATGAACGTGCATTTGAAGCCCAAGTGCATAAGCCCACTCTATCAAATGAATAGGCCTAAACAAAGCTGTTTGGGCCTAAAGATGGATGGATATAGATGAATTTTATAGCCTCCAATATAGCCCTCCCATTTGATATATTATAGGCCTTGTGGGTCAACCAATGCCGCCACGAACGTCCATTAGAAGCCTAAGCGTAAAAGCCCACTCTATCAAATCCATGGGCCTAAACAAAAATATTTGGGCTCAAGGATAGACCACTATAAATGAAGTATATAGCCCCCATTATAGGCTTCTGAGTTAGCTTTGATTTGATATATTATGTACCCCGTGGATCAACCGATGCTTCCACGAACGTCCATTCGAAGCCCAAGTGCAAATCCCACTCTATCAAATCAATGGGCATAAATAAAGGTATTTGGGCTCGAAGATGGGCCGCTATAGATGAAGTGTATAGCCCCTGCTGTAGCCCACTAAGTCAGCTTTAATTTGATATATTATAGGCCCCATGGGTCAACCGATGCTGCCATAAACGTCCATTTGAAGCCCAAGTGTGAAATCCTACTCTATCAAATCAATGGGCCTAAGCAAACGTATTTGGACTTGAGGATGGATGGCTATAGACAAAAGTTTATAGCCCTCTCAATGAGCTTCGAGTTGATATATTATGGGCCTCGTGGGTCAACCGATATTGCCATGAGCGTCCATTTGAATCCCAACTGTGAATGCCCACTCTATCAAAATAATGGGTCTAAAAAAAGGTATTTGAACCCAAAGATGGATTGCTATAGACAAAGTGTATAACCCCCATTATAGCCCTTTCAATGACCTTCAATTTTATATATTATGGGCCCCATGGGTCAACCGATGCTGCCACGAACGTCTATTTGAAGCCCAAGTGTGAAAGCCCACTCTATCAAATTAATGGGCCTAAACATAGGTATTTAGACCTGAGGACGAATGGCTATAGACAAAATTTATAGCCCTCATTATATCCCTCTCAATGAGCTTCAATTTGATATATTTTGGGCCCAGTGGGTCAATCGGTGTTGGCACGAACATCATTTGAAACCCAAGTGCGAAAGCCCACTCTATCAAATCAATAGGCCTAAACAAAGGTATTTGGGCTCAAAGACGGACCATTATAGATGAAGTGTATAGCTTCTATTGTAGCCCTCTAAGTCAACTTCAATTTCATATATTATGGGCCCCATGGGTCAACCGATGCTACCATGAACATCCATTTGAAGCCCAAGTACAAAAGCCTACTCTATCAAATCAATGGGCCTAAACAAACATAGTTGGACCCGAGAACGGATGGCTATAGACAAAGTTTATAGCCCCTATTATAGTCCTCTCAATTAGCTTTGAGTTGATATATTATAGGCCCCGTGGGTCAACTGATATTGCTATGAGCGTCCATTTGAATCCCAACTGTGAACACCCACTCTATCAAAACAATGGGTCTAACAAAGGTTTTTGGATCCAAAGATGGATGGCTATAGACAAAGTGTATAACCCCCATTATATCCCTTTCAATAAGCTTTAATTTTATATATTATAGGCCCCGTGGGTCAACTGATGCTGCCACGAATGTCTATTTGAAGCCCAAGTGTGAAAGCCCACTCTATCAAATCAATGGGCCTAAACATAGGTATTTGGACCTGAGGACGAATGGCTATAGATAAAGTTTATAGCCCTCATTATATCCCTCTCAATGAGCTTCGATTTGATATATTTTGGGCCCAGTGGGTCAACTGGTGCTAGCATAAACGTCCGTTTGAAACCCAAGTGCAAAAGCCCACTCTATCAAATCAATGGGCCTAAACAAAGGTATTTGGGCTCGAAGAAGGACCGCTATATATGAAGTGTATAGCTTCTATTGTAGCCCTCTAAGTCAGCTTCAATTTGATATATTATGGGCCCCATGGGTCAACCGATGCTACCATGAACGTCCATTTGAAGCCCAAGTGCAAAAGCCTACTCTATCAAATCAATGGGCCTAAACAAAGCTGTTTGGGCCCAAAGACAGATGGCTATAGATGAATTTTATAGCCTCCATTATAGCCCTCCCAATGATCTTCGATTTGATATATGATAGGCCCTGTGG